>CAUYLG010079035.1:0-19672 GCA_963573385.1 Cacajao melanocephalus | reverse complement strand
GTGGGGGAGGCTGAGGGGAGGCAGCTGAGGGGAGGAGGCTGAGGGGAGGAGGATGAGGGGAGACGGCAGAGTGCAGGAGGCAGAGCGTATGACGCTGAGGGCAGGATATAGAGGGGAGGAGACTGAGGGGAGGAGATTGAGGGGAGGAGACTGAGGGGAGGAGGCTGAGGTGGGGGAGGCTGAGGTGAGGAGGCTGAGGGGAGGGAGACTGAGGGGAGGGGGCTGAGGGGAGGAGGCTGAGGGGAGGAGGCTGAGGTAGGGGAGGCTGAGGTGGGGGAGGCTGAGGGGAGGAGGCTGAGGGGAGGCAGCTGAGGGGAGGAGGCTGAGGGGAGGAGGCTGAGGGGAGGCGGCAGCACCTGTACTTGTTGGGGAACATCCGCTCACAGTCCTTGCACTCGTGGGCTTGGCCACTGCCACCGCCAAGGCCCTCAGGCTTGAGCTCCTCAGACAGGCCCTCGTAGAGCGCGGCCCCCACCGAGCCGCACGCATACTTCTTGTGGCGCCGCAGGTCCAGCTTGGACGGGAAGAGCTCGTCACACTCGTCACAGCGGAACGTGGGCTCCTCTGCAAGAGAGGGAACCAGGCAGCGGTGAGCGAGCCGGAGATCCCACCCAGGGCCCTTCGGGGGCTCTGGAGACCTGGCCCCCTCCCCACGGTGCCCCCCGGGCCTACACCCAGGCTCGCCAGTCCTGCCCTGCTGCCTTCCAGCCTTCATCTGGGCGCCCACGAGCCTGCCCTGGGAACCGGCACAGGGAGACCTCAGGGACCAGCCCTAGGCAGCACCAAAGGACCCCCCCAGTCTGTGCCTCAGAGGGAGCCCTGTGCCGCACTCGGCCCGTCTGTGCCCCGGTCAGCCACCGGGGACTGAAGAAGGCCCCGAGCTCAGGAGTGGAGGAGGAAGCCAGGCCAAGTGCTTTGTTTATGAATCAGGAGAAAAACGATGACAGCGCTCCAGTGCATATAATAAATTATTGTCGTCAAGGTCAAACAAATTAAAAGGGGGGCAGCCCTTATTAAGCTTATGAGGCAGCATCCTGACCGGCCTGCCAAGCCAAACAGTCGGCCGGGAGCTGTCATCCTGGTGCGGGGGGGCTCCGGTCCCCGCCTCCCCTGCCTGCAGCAGCCTTCCACCTAAGAGGGGAGGCCCCTCCCCACAGGACGCCTCGTCCCGCACAGCTCTGGAAAGAACGCTCATGCTGAGCTCTTTCCCAGATGAACCGAAGGCTGCTGTGTAGGCACCAGGGTGTGAGCGCACGGGTGCAGCTGTGTGCGCATGCAGATGTGACTGTCTCAGCACAGCTGCATCCACATGCACCTCTGTGTGACGGTGTGTGCATTTTACGTGCTTACACCCCTGCTTGTGTGAGCTGGCATGTGCACTCATGTGCATGTGTGTGAATGTGCCTGCGTTTCGGCATGTGTGTGAATGTGCCTGCGTTTCGGCATGCACCTACATGTGCGAATATTTGTGTGCATGGGTGGCTATGTTATGTGTGTTATGTGTGCATGTGTTTGTGCACACATATGTCTGTGAACATGTGTGTCAACATGCACATTGTGTGTTGACCTGCTTGTATGTGTACGCCAATGGGTGTTCAGTTGTGCATGTGTGAATGTGTGCACGTTTGTATATGAATGTGCATGTGCTAATGTGCATGTTTGTGTGTGTCCATGTGATGTGTGTGCGTGTGATGTGTGTGTCCATGTGATGTGTGTGTGCATATGATATGGGTGTGCATGTGATGTGTGTGCGTGTGTGTGATGTGTGTGCATGCATGTGAGTGTGCATGTGATGTGTATGTGTGCATGTGATATGTTTGTGCATGTAATGTGTTTGCACATGTGACGTGTGTGATGTGTGTGTGATGTGTGTATGGGATGTGCGTGTGATGTGTTTGTGCATGTGATGTGTGTGTACATGTGATGTGTGTGATGTGTGCATGTGATGTGTGTATACATGTGATGTGTGTATGTGACGTGTGTATGTGATGTGTGTGTGCATGGTGTGTGTGTGTGTGATGTGTGTGGTGTGTGATGTGTGTGCGTGTGATGTGTGTGATGTGTGTGCATGTGATGTGTGTGATATGTGTATGTGATGTGTGTGTGCCTGTGATGTGTTTGTGCCTGTGGTGTGCGTGTGCATGTGGTGTGTGTGTGTGTGATGTGTGTATGTGTGTGATGTGTGTGTGCTTGTGGGAGTGTGTGTTTGGGGGCGTATGCACACACACAAGGACTGGTGCAGAGTGCAGCACTGAGCAGAGTCTTCATGAACTTGGTTTGAATGGTGGCTCAAAGGCCTGAACCTGAGGATTGCTGAGGCAAGATGGGGGATGGGGGCAGATGGAAGAGGGCTGTCACTTCCTGTCCCCTCCCTGTGTCGGAGAGACCACCATGGTCATGGGTCTTTCTGAGTCCTAAGGGATGGGTGGGCTGCTCTGCAGACTGGGCAGTGCGGGGTTACCAGAAGTGGCAACTCCTTGCTGACGGGAAGCTTCCCTGAGCCTCAGGTGCCCAAGGTGGAGATTGCAGTGGGTGCCAGACCCAAGAGGCCACAGCAGGCACACTGGATGACACCCCCGCCCCCTTGCCCCGCAACCGAGGCACAGATGCTGGCTAGCCAGATGTGACTCTTGGGGCCATCTTTGGACAGAGGTAAGTATCTGGCTGAGGGGAAGGGCTGCCTGGCTGAGAGGTGCCCTGCGGATGTGTGCACTGGGGGTGACTGGGCAGGCGGCGCTGCCGGTCACGATGGATGCACCAGACACTGCGGTTTCATTCCCAGCCAGTGTCCCGGCATCCTGGCCCCAACGGCTGACCTGAGCCTCAGGAAAGCACTGGTTTGGGGGAAACAAGATGATGAAGGGGAAGAAGTCAGAGGACAGAGGACGCCCAGAGCCTGCGGTCGCCTCCGACAGGGCTGTGCTCACACCTCAGCTCTGGCCTCCGGGTCACTGAAGGCTCCGTCCCAAACCTCTCTGGGAAGCCTGCCACCCGGAGCTTCCCAGACACTCACTGAACAAACCAAACCACCTAGGTGCTGCCAGGAGGGACCCTCAGGCAGGACGCACACAGTGGGAGGAGGTGGCAGGAAATGCTCACCCTTGGAGTCTACAAAGTGCCACCTTGAAATGGGACTCAAGCCTGCAAATTCTTCAAAAAAGCCCACTGTGTGAATGACATGGCAGCAAGGCTAGCACCTGGGGTCTACTGGGAGCCCCACGGGGTAGGTCCTATCTTAAGAACGTAAGAGAATCCGGGCACTGAAGCCTCGCCTCGGTCTGCGGGCACCCAGGTAAGTGCTACGGTATCCGTGCGCCTGCTTCAGAACTGGCAAATTGAGGCTGGGCAAGACTGAGTCGCTTGTCCAAGGAAGAGGTGTATGGGGGGCTGCAGCCTGCCCGTGGTTTGGGGGCTGAGGAAGGAGGGCTGGCAGGGACCCAATTTCCCACCGAGGGTTTTGGGGAAAGCGAGGTGAGCCTGTGAGAGACGGGGTGCTGGACGTCACCTCTCTCAGGCCTTCCCTTGTCTTCGGAAACGGGGATTTTCCCTGGGGAACAAGCCCTGCAGATCCGAGCCCCAAGACCATGGCAGCACACAGCAACCCGCAGCCCTGGGAAGCTGCCTGTGGGTGGATTCCAACTTCCCGGGCTGGAAGGAGGCTGAGAAGGGGCCTCCAGCCAGCATCATGATCCAGTTAGAAATGCCAACTTGTATTTCACTCTTTCTGGACCCACTGAAGAACAATCACAGAAGTTGAAATTTGAAAACAAAGACAAGAAGAAATGCCAACCCCACCTCCTTGTATTACCGACCAACTTTTTTCCAGTTCTCATTTAGAATTTGGGATGAAAACAAAAATTTCGATGGCAAATGAGAATTCAGTCTGATTCTCACTTTGACGGCCTTGGAGGGTGCCCTGGACATGATGGGGCCGACTTCAGTGGCCGTCCCTGCCCTGCTGCTCCTTCTCCCTAGCCCTCCACGGATGGAGCTGGGCCCCCATCAGAGGACAGAGCCGGAGACAGGATGCATCTGAGTCTGGCCCGCCCCTACCAGGTGGTGTGGACGGATCTTCACCTGGGCGTCTTCCAGGCAGGTAAGGCTGGCCCTGAATGCATGTCTGGGGCTCGTGGAGGGGGCTGGAATCGAGGGCAGAGTTGATGTCATTTTCATTTTCTCAGCACAAGAAACTCTGTTTTAAAGAAATGCTGAAAGAACATAACCTATCCTGATAATATTTCCCATCTTCTTATCTCTGATCTCACAACCTGGCTGACTCATACGCTCTGTGCCCCACACACTGCCTCCTCTTGACCTCTTTTGGAGAGAGGAAAAGCAAATTACTGTGAGGCTTTCACAAAATAAAAGCATATTGGAATGGAAGTGACCTTCTTTATTTTCTCCCAAGAGCAAAAAGTTCTCACGAAAGAGAATTCTTTCCTCTCCATTGTAAGTGCAAAACCAAAACACAAAGTTGCATGCGTCTGAAAGTGGCTTCCCCGTGGCCTGAATCACTTGTGTGAAAATGGGCCGTGCATTCCTGAGAGCTGTGGCTCTGCAGAGGGAACAGGGCCAGCCCAGGGACTGCAGGGCAGAGGCTCCGTTCTCCCGAAGCGGGCTGGCCCCCACGGGCCTCCTGTGTCTTTCTAGCTGCCTGAATGTGGTCTCCAGCCTAGCCCTCTTCTCCCAACAAAAGCAGAAAACATAGTGAGTGGAAATGAAACTCTCTTCATTCGGCGGGGGTGCGTGGGGCTGGGGTACGGCATGAACCTGTCACCTACGCCAACTAAGCCAACGCTGTGGTGACCTCACGTCTTGTTTGCCACATCTGTGCTTTGCTCGACTATCTGAAGTTCCATCAGCAACTTTCATGGCAGAGCAGGAGTGTAACAGAAAAATAAATCGGAGCCTAATGGCTCCAGAGAGCCGAGGGGTCCACAATTATGCCGCGTCTATGTACTAATCTACCAGACTCGAGGCTCAAAGGAGCTGGAGAGCCTCCTCCAAGTCCCCGCAGTGATAAGGGGCTGGCCGCATGGAGCTGGGGCTGGGATAAAAGATTTTTTATGATAATTATCTTAGTGAGGAACATTTTTGCATTTTCTTTCTGTGCGATGCAGAGTTTAGCTGGTGTGGGAGGTGGCTATTGGGGAGGCATGATCTTGACAGGAAAGTGTAGGAAAAGTCAAATATTTGATGTTGGGCTATTATGTGTGGAAAGCAATTAGCCCACAAATGTTGGATAAATTATTAGGAAAATGTAGACCCAGGTTATTTAATATCAGGGGCTGGAGGGGGGTGGGGAGCAGAAATCAAGGTTTTTAAAAAACCTTTTGGAAGAAAGAAATTTCATTGTACAAATGAAATTCCATCGTCAAGCACTCTCCTAAGCCAAGTAGATCCGACTCTCGGCGTTCTTGTGCGCTTAGATTCATAGATCTTTTCAACAATTATTTTAAGGAGAATGAGACCTTCCCCTCTGCTACCCAGATCTCGGCAATTTATTTTTCTTTTCTCAATGGCCTAATTAAAACCAAACTTTAGAGGAGAGTACAGATAGAATCCGGCTCGTAAAATTGTCCTTCTGTGGTCATTTCCTTCTGGACACTCAGGGACATGACAGTTACTGCACCAAAGAAGGAACCCGATAGCTGGGCCTCGCTCGGTGGTGGAAAGGGTAAATTAAGGCAGAGCTCTCCAGGTCTGGTCTCGAAGCCTTCCTGCTAACTCCAGCACCATTCTGTCACCGGGAAATCAGAGTGGCTCCTTAGAGAAACGTGCAGTGAATGGCATTCATCATTAAGCTTTGTGTTTGGAGGGGAGGTCAAAGAAGCCAGGAGGGAAATTCAGCCTCCCCCGGGGCTCCAGCAGCAGGAGGGAAACTCAGCGTCCCCCGGGGCTCCAGCAGTAGAAGGGGTCACTCTCTCCAGAAACGGCCAAGGAGGAGCTCCCGTTTCTGTTCACTTGTGGGATCTCACCCCAGAGAAAAGCAGTGAGGCTGGAACCCTGGAGCCATCTGCTTGGAGGGACAGGTGTGGAGCTTCGGGGCCAGGGCCCCATCAGGGAATGGACGTGGAGGCAGGAATGGGTCTGTTGCTGGGAACACCTCATGTGTGTGGGACTGGAATTTTCTCAGGCAACCTCTCAGCTGTACTTGGGTGTGAAGGCAGGTGAAAGGGAAACCCACTTGTCACATCTGTACTCAACGGAGAGGGGCCGGCAGATGGAGGGAAAAGGAAGCTCGGAAGGTTTCCCGCAGCCCTGTCGGAAGAGTGGGGCGACTCCACGTCACCGTGAGGGCAGCCTCAGACCCGACATTCTCCCTCCTGCCGGGCGAAACTGCCCCGAACACTCACTTCTCTGGGACTTTCCCTTCGGATGCACATCGCTTTTCAAGATACATATGCCATCGTCCACACTCTTAAATGAAACTGAAAGTTTCCACACCACAGAGAGCTCTGGGGCAGCCAGAAACGCTTCCAAGCTGCAAAACTGGCTTGGTGTTTGTTTGTTTGTGCGTTTCTTTACGTACAAACGGGGAAAGCAAAGGCTGCTGTTGCTCATAAGAGCAATAGCCAGAATAAAACATCGTTTTGAAAGATCACCTGGGACACTAACATTGCAAAGCTATAATCCACCTGATACCAATTCGCCCCCTGCCAGAAGCCCTTCTTAAATTCTGGGTGCAGCTCCTATGCCTCAGGGAAGAAGAACAAGAAAGTCTTTATGTAGGTTGAGCCTTTGTGGGGGTGGGCAATTTCTGCAAAAAATGGGGACAGCCAGCAGTTGGGGCCGCCTGGCCCTCATTAGGTGGCATGAGGGGATGAGAGGCCCTGGGTCCTCCAGGCATGTGCTCCTCTTCCAGGTGGGCTGGGGGCTTCCAGGGGCCGAGGCCGGGTTCAGGGGAGGGGTCTTACCGTCCAGGCTGGGTGGCACCGTGCCCATCGGGTAGACGCCTTCCTTCACATGCACCAGCAGCTCCTCACCTGGCTCGATGTCTTTGATGACTTTATAGTAAATCTAGGAAGGAGAGACCAGAGGGCAAGGGTGAGTGCGGTTTGTGGGTGTCTGGAGAGCTCTCAGCGCACGCTCAGCCCTCACCCTGTGGACGCAGCTTGGCCTGCACTTGGTTTCCCTCTAGTTGCCAGCAAGAGGGTCCCCTCTGGAACTTTCACAGGGTCTGCGCAGAAGGAAATGCATCCCCATTTTAATTTGCTTTATCCGGTTTTAGGATATTGATAAAGGGGGTGGCAAACTGAACAGGTAGGATCCATGTCAAAGTTCCCCGCTGGGGGCGTCCTGGGGGCAGGGCAGAGCCCGGCTTCCACCAGGAGCCCACCTGGGTGGATTCTCAAGTTTCTTTTGTTCAGTTTTGTGTATGTAAGCGAGACACCTTTTGCTGGTGGGGGGAGGGGCAAGGGAAGCTTGGGGTGTGGAGTGAATTCGGTTGTTTCTGAAAGTGGCCATGAACTGAGCCCTGGCCTGTGGGCCAGGACACAGGGCTGCGGCTCTCCTGGGAGCGAGGAAGGCACACACCAGGATGGCTGGCAGAACCGTGTGCCTGCTGTCAGCTTGGCACCTTTTGGTTGACCCCACAGGAGGAGTCGGGGATGGAGGACACCCTTGAGAATGGGGGTGCTCAGGTAGACTCTGTAGCCTGGTCAAGTCCTGGGGGTGAAGGGGCCTCCATTTGAAACTCTGCTCACTGGGCAGCACTGCTGGGGCCGGTCACCACGGCTTGCCAGGGGCCTCCTGAAAAGAGGAGGTTGTCTTGGGGGTGTGGAAGACGTGGTCGAGATGAAGAAAACTAGCAGTTCAGAAAGGGGAGGCGGGCCATCTGAGGCCTGGGCCAGCGCCAGGGACGCTGCGTCCTCGGTCAAAGAGTATGTGGCAGTAGGTGGGTTTCTCTCAGGGGCATCTCAGGAACATGCGGGTGTCTGAGACTCTCTTCTGATCACAGTAACTGGGGGCTTCCAGGGGCCTGCAGGCCTGGCTGGGGAGAGGCCCAAGGGAAATCCACCTGCCCCTGGGAGACCTGGGGCTGAGGCTTCTCCAAGAAAACATGATGGGTCTAGACTCAGAAAGGGAAGCGCTCCCAGGGGTGGAGGGGACATGGCTGTCCTTGTGGGGGACTCTCCTGTACCCACTGATCAGCCCACATCAGGCCAGGCCCTCTAGCAGCTGGCCCTGGCTGGGGTCTGTGGCTGGACACGGACGGGCACCCCAGAGACAGGGATGGGCATGAGTCCTGCATGCTCCTCCCCCTGCCCCCTGCATTTGTGGATTTCACTACATTCTGCCCGTCCCAGCTTAATCCAGAATGACACCAAGGAACTCTCAAAAGGACACACAGAAGCCACAGCACGCCTGTAACACCCACTGGCTGTTACCCCCAAGGCACCCAGACAGGAGCTGCACGCCGGAGAACCCACAGGCGCAGTCTCGCTCAGGAGTGTGGGAAGCTCTTATGACAGAGTCAGGTAAGGTGCTAAAATCGTGAGGAGTTGCGGAAGTGAAGAGGAGAGACTCCCCGTGCTAACTTCTCTAATCAAACCCATGGTCATTAGGATGCCAGTGTTGTATCATCTTATTTAAAACAAATCACGCAGTGGTTGAATAACTGTTTCCTTTCTAAAAAGAAACTTAAGCAGCTGTATTTGAAAATCGGACCCTAAGTGGGCGATGAGAAGTGCCAGCTGGGACAAAGCCGGGCTGACCCTCTGAGAGGTGCCATGGGGGGCATCATAGCAAAGGCAGGCTGCTGCCACCTGCAACCACCAGCGCAGGCAGCAGGGGCTGCTGAGTTAGTGCCCGGCCTGGCTGACGCCCCTAGGACAGGTGGCCTGGCCTGGGCCCTGGGCGGGAGAGAGGATGGTCAGTGGTGGAGGCTTCTCGAGGGTTCCTGTAAGAGGGCAGTGTGGACCCTGGCCGCCAGCCCCTCGGCTCCATTCCAGGCGGAGCTCCCACCCCCCACCACCGAGGGTCACAACGTGAGACCTGGGGCATCCTCCCGCCATTCTGCTGCTCGGCTCTGCTCCAGTGGGGCACAGAGGGCTGGTGCGTGGGTGGGGGCTGGGCGAGGCCCTCCTGGATCCTCTGCCTGGCCCCTCGGAGAGCTTCTGGGCCTCCAGGGACCCCTACTCCCACCCCATCCCTTCTCTGAAGGCCACACACTCTCCCGGGACACCGACCTAACTCCAGTGGTGAAGGCCACCCCGACTCCCTTTTCTGCAACCCAACCCCCCAGGACAGCCAGATCTCCTGGGATGCCCCCACACCCCACCCAAGGCTGCTGGTCCTCCAGGGATCCCCCACCCTAGTTCCAAGGATGTCAGGCCTCCCTCCTCCACCTCTTCCCTCAATCCGAGGGTCCCTGGGCCCCCTGGGCCCCCACCCTGGCTCCCAGGGCACCAGACCTGCCAGGGGACCTCCCCTCCAGCTCGGACACCACCCTGGAGCCGCCGCAGCTGCAGGGTCTAGTGTGCTGGGCTGCAGGCGCCCCTCCCTGGCCCGGGACCCACAGGAGGAGGGTGCCTGGCCGGGCGCGCGCCAGGACACAGGGTGAGGCCCTCGCCTTGGCCAGGGGACTTTGAGCTGCAGTTGGAATTAATCGCTATTAGTGTTGATCTTGGGGCCTAAGGCGGGGTGGGTGGGGGGTCCCCGACCTGCCTCCACCTGGCTGTGGGTCAGAGGTGAGCAGGAATCTGGGCAAACTTTTCCAGACTCGCAGGCTCGCCCTTGCCAGCGGCTCGGAGGTGCACACAAAAGCCAGCTGCCTTGTTACAGCCCATCCCCGGTGCCACAAAGGCCTTATCAGCCAGACCTGCGGAACGCCGCTGTTCCTGGTCGGTGGGGTCAGGCGGCTTCCCAGGACAAAGGCGGCAGCGGTGGGAACCGGGTGGGGGTCGGCAGACCCGGCCTGGGCCGGATCCCGGCCGAGGGCGTCACACATGGCGCATTTACTGTAGTGCGGGCCCTTCCTGCAGGGCCTGTCACAAATTACGGCTGCAGCTCCCTAAACATCCCTGTGGCTGCTCCTAATCCGCCTTTCCTCGTGCGACCCACCGGCGGTGGGTCCTGCGGAGGCCGTGCTAAGTCAGCTTGGTGGGTGAAGTTTGTTCAAGCAAAAAGAAAGCCTGCAGTTTCTGATAGCCTTTAGCCCCCAGCGGCGGCCTCAGGGAGGGCGCCTGGCCCGGGAAAGGAAGAAGGACAGTGTATTTGCTTAAGCGCCAGGCTGTAAGCATCCGTGCCTTTTTATAAACATTTGCGTCCGCTGCGCTGCTGCAGTCGTTCGTGAGTCCCTGGGTTGTGCTGCACGGGTGAGGCTGGGATTTTCTCTTTGGTTTAAGAATCCGAGAGGGTGGGGAACCCTCTTCACAACAGCTGAGTTTACTAGCGCCAATAAATGGCTGCTCTAAACGGCTTTAAAAAATAATGATGGCAAACAGACTTGGTCTGAAGTTAAGTCCTTGTTTCAACACTTCAGGTTCTCTTTGTGACAATGGCTTCACGGAGCACCGGCAAGGAGCACGAAACGCAGGTCCTCGGGACTGGAGCTGGATTCAGCCTGACCCTGCCTGTTTTCTCCCTCTTTTATCACCTTCCAGACACAAAGAGGCGGCTTCTGGTAGGTAAATGGAGTTCTGGGAAAAATAAATGGCCACGTTCTCAACAGAAGGCAGAGAAATTGCCTGAGAGAAGCCTGGAGCCAGCCCAGGCCACGTTCATTCAGACGGAGCCTTTTATGAAAATCAGTATCATTGCTCCCAGCAACATTCTCTACGACACAGGCATCACGTAGACGTGCGATGGCTGCCAGCTTCGGGATGCCTTCTCCCTACAAGTCTTAAGTGCATTTTTTAAAATATCAAATCAATTCACAAGAAAAGAGACGACTTTCGAGTATGAAGCCCTAAGTACTACGGTTTTCATTCCCACTTAATCGTAGAATTTAACAATATAAACAGACGAAAAACTCCACGCAAATTCCACCAGGTGGGACCCGCCGGCCTCCAGACTAAAAGGCAGTGGCTGAATCCCAGCAGCGGCCGTTTCTTTTTTTCTCCTTCCTGGAATCACTGATTTTTTCCCTTCAATCGGACTTTTGGGCATTCTTGCCTCTCTTTTTTGGCCAGAAACTTTAAAGGGATGCTGGAATAAAGCCAGCGAACTCTCCTTCCACGTGCTTATCATAAAAAACTCAATCGCTCACACTCCGGATTTCAGAATTCAACTGTGCCTGAGTTGGTGAAGGCTTTGGGGTGCTGTGTGAGAGCCTTTTCTCACAAACGACGAGAAAGCAGCCAGTGGAATTTGAATTCTTCTAAAATCGTTTCCAAAAAGCAAATTCCCCTGGTGGCCCCGTCTGCCTCTCACCTGTCCTTGGGAGAGAGGGCTGTGCCCGGCATTTGTGTTTTAGCTTTCGGGACCCCACCCCGCCCCTGGGCGGCTGGGTCTCAGTGCTGACTCCTGGCTTCATTTTAACTCCTTACTGTCCCCACGCGCTGTGAGTGTGGAAAAACGCTGTGATCCCCCGAGCCGCAAGGCTGGCCCAGGAGCCGAGAACACAGTGATGAAGAAATAACACTAGTCGATGCCCTAAGCGCCAGCACCCGGATTGGCAGCGCCGGGGTTCGGGCAGAGGCCTCCTTCTCCATTCTGTGTGCACGCCTGTGTTCCAGAGCTTGCCTCGGGCCGGCTTCCCTTCCTGGCTTCCTCTGTGCTGAGCGGAGCGAGGGGACCATAGCCAGGCTCTGGAACTCACAGACAGTCCGTCCTCTGGCCGAGAGAGGAAAAGCCCACCGGAGTCCCGGGCTTGGCCACGTTCTTCTCCCACACGTGGCTGAAACATTCTTATCGGGCCTAAGTCCTATTACTGTGTTGTCTGAGAGACCCAGACATGAAATAAAACTCTGTGTACACGTATCCGTTTCTTAGTTGTGTGGTTTGGATCTGGATTATAAAAACACAAATGATGGGTCTGCAGTTAAATTACCTTGATTATTCTTAAACAGCCTCTTCTAGTAAAGAGAAGCTGATGAGCAGGATCGGAATATACAAATCCCGACAGGTGGTTTGCGTCGGGGTTCAGACGGCACAGCTGAATTTAAACCTTGTTCTCCACTAACAGGAGGATCAGTTTGTTCCAAAAGGGGCCTCGTAAAATGGGAATCAAAGCAACTTGCATATAATTTGGAAGTCTTTTGTGAGCTGGTTATGAAATGCCGAAAGGAGCCCCCTGCCCTCCTCCTTCCAGTTTCAAGGGGGGAAACTGTCTGAGGATTGGAGGCTCCTGCGTGCCCTGACCAAATTAACAAAAATATGATTTTTAATTAAAAAAAAACTGTGTGGATGGCCGGGGCGATTTCTCATGCCTGTATCCCAGCAGTTCTGGAGGCTGAGGCGGGCGGATCACCTGAGGTTAGGAGTTCGAAATCAGCCTGACAAACACGGTGAAACCCTATTTCTACTAAAAAATTCAAAATTAGCCAAGTGTGGCGGTGGGCGCCTGTAATCCCAGCTACTTGAGAGGCCGAGGTAGGAGAATCGCTTGAACCCAGAGGCAGAAGTTGCAATGAGCTGAGATTGTGCCATTGCACTCCAGCCTGGGCAACAAGAGTGAAACTCTGTATTAAAAAAAAAATTGTGAGAGATAAAAGCAAAGAAGGCATGGACAAGCCTGGGGTATGGGCAGAGCAAGGCAATGGCTGTCGGGCGCCCTCTGTTCAAAATCCCACGCCTGACAGGGCACAGGCCCAGACAGAAACGCAGGACCCGGGTCGGAGCCCGGGACAGCAAAGCAAAAGAAAAATGCCCTCCGCCGACCCGGGAGGCTCTGGCTTCTCAGGAACAGCCAGTGCGGGCTCTCGTCCACCCACGGTGCTGCCTGGCCACTGGCGGGCACTATTCTAAGACAATGCCTTCGTAGACGGAACATGCTCTGTGGAGGGTCTGTGTCGCTCCACTGCGGGCGCCGGGGCCCCTGCTCTGTCCCTGGAAGGCACTGGGGTTTCAGGTTTTGCCTGATGCCCAGGCAGCCCCTGGGCGCTGTGCAGATTGGGGCTGCATTTCTCAAGTAGGGGGTACTGCAGGTTGCTCGAGAGTCCCACAGCTGTTCTGAGGTATGCTGAGGGCCTGAACCCCTGAGTCCTGTTCCCCGACATTCGTGTTTGCCCTCAGCCCTGTGCCCCGCCACTCTCAGTCCCGTCCCCCGCCACCCTCGGCCCTGTCCCCCGCCATCCTCAGCCCAGCTAGCCAGTTGACACCCCACCAGCAACATTCTTGCCCTATTGAGGCAGCATGAGAAAAAAAACCCAAAAAAACAAAAAGCGACGCGCTGCCATTGTCCTCTCTGGCCTCCCGGCCTCTGGCGGGCACTTCATCACCAAGCTCAGGTTTTCTTTCTTGATGTTAAAACAAATTCAGGAACTGCCCCGTCTATGTCTTCTGAAACATTTCAAATTTGTTCATAATTACAGGAGAAAGAACCACCCAGGGGTGATCTGAGTGTCCTGAATTTTCCAAAACGAAAGCAGGAGCAGAGGGTGGTGGAGGGGAGGCCGCACCCCAGAGGGCTCGGAAGTTCCGAGGGCCTCCTGTGCCTCCCTTCATGCTCAGACGCGGCAGTGAGTCACAGGCCCCCTTGACAACTGCTGCCTTACCTTCCTTGCAGTCGATTGCCCTGAAAGTCCCGGAGGAAAGGCACAGCCCCCCAGCTATGTGTGGGGACGCTTTGCTCTCAGCAGAGAGCCTGTGCAGCTTCAGGAGCATCTGGACGCTCGGCCTCAGAAGTGGCCAGCATGCCCTTGGCCGTGGTCTGAGGCCTTTGTGCAAATAGAAAACCGTAAGTCACCTTTTGGGCAACAGGGCCAGGCCCAGGAGCAAATTCATGGCCCAATGTGGCCTCTGCCTCTGCGGGGCTCCCCCGTGAGCCATGAGGAGGGCTGGGAGGGGCCTGAGAGGAGAAAGCCGGGATGGGCCTGGTCACCTCTCAAGAGGTCCCCCAGGGCCAGGAGGGGAATCTCATTGCTAGATGAGAACGTGGAGATGGGGCCCACGAGCCCTGCAGCCCCATGCCATGGGGGTGACTCTTGTCTGTGGTGAGGACGGTCCAGCTCCCACAGGCCCAGGGATGGGGAGGGGCAGGACGCCGGGCCCGCCCTGACCCAGAAGGAGGCTGCTGGGGCCTCCACGCCTCCCTCAGCTCAGCCGGTCCTGCCTCTATCCGTGAGGTGCCAGAAGGCGGCAGGGCGGCGGGAAGCCTCCGGGAAGGCGCTAGCCGGCTGCCGATCCTTCCCAAGCCCCAGGCCCACCTGTCCTCAAGCCCCTGTCCGCTGCCTCTCCCCAGTGCTGCAGAGGAGCACTTGGCCCGCCCTCTTCTGTACGGGGCAGGAATCTTGGGGCATGTCAGGGGATGCAGGGGACAGGGCCACGTGATCTGAGCAGGCTTCTGAGCAGTCAGAACGGGTCCTGGCCAGATGGTCAGAACCGGGCCTGTGAGTGCTGCACCAGCCAGCTCAGTGGGCACCCCGGAGCACCCCAAGGCATGAGCTAGAGCACCAGTCCACTGCACAGAACCACGAGAGACGCAGGGGTAGCGTCCGCCCCCAGACCCCTTCTGACTGCACAGCACCCCGCATCCAGCGAAGGCCAGGAGGAGCCTGGGATGAGCCGAGGGAGAAGTGTGACTCCCCGGCCTCCAAAGTGTCCCAGAAGTGTGGGTCTCACCCCAAGGACACAGGCCTACCCTGGAGGCCCCAGAGTCTGTCCTGGCTGCTACTAGCAGGGGACTTTTGGGAAAGCCCCAGCCTGCGTTCCCGTCTGAATACGGATGGACCTGAGTTTTCAGTTCACAGCAGCCTCTCTCCTCTGCCTGGAAGGAGGGCTCATCTCTTCTGGGGGGCTGCGGCTTCCAGAACTTTCTCTTTAGGATGTTTAGACCCTCTTCTGCCCCAGTCTCCTTGGGCTAAGATCACATCTTGAACTTCAAAATGACGGTCCTGCATTCCTGAGTGAAGTACTTTCCTCTCTGAAAACCATTTGGCAACCTCGACACTGTTCAGATATGGCTCCTTCCCTCCTGTGTCTCAGCTGTATTAGAGGTAGGGTGTGTGTGCAGCTTGCCAGAGAGAGACGGAGAGAGAGAGAGAGAGCACGCGCGGGAGAGAAACAGAGGAAGGGAGGAAGATGGTTCACTTGTGTGTCTGTGTGTGTGGGGTTGTGGTGTCTGTAAGTGCTGGGAAATCCTGGTGGAACTCTTGGGATGGTGGGAATCTGAGAAGGGGCATTAATATCATGTAACACTGCCTCCTCAAAGAGAAGCTTTTAAAAAATCTTGGTTTTCTTAATATTTCAGGGCAGTTTTTATTTTAGCTCCACACGGGGTCAAGCAGGTTGCTTTTCGGGAAGCCACGTTCCTATCGTCAGGGCCAGGGAATGGACATGCTTTCTGCCGAGGCCGTGAGGCTGTCCAGCGAGGGCGAGGGCATTTACAAACGATTATTGACAAAGTATTATAGGAAAACCAGACTGCTGATTGAAATCTACTATATCCCTTTCAAAAAGGCATTGATAAAAGTCATCTCATATGAGAGTCTATGGGTTTCTGGGAGAAGTTTTCCATATGTTTAGTGTTTAAATCTTATTACTAATCAAAGGAAAATACATCCAACACAATACTCGTTTTCCTTTGATAACTGAAATTCACTGTTGAGATTTCAGGATGAGAAGCGGCAGACTCAGCCCCTCGCTCCCCGCGCCTGGGCGACTGGTCTTCCCCAGCCTCTGGCCTCTGGCCGGCTCCTGCTTTCCCGGCCATTTCCCGGCATTCCAGCCACATGGCTGACCCAGCTCAGAGGTGCACCTTTGCGGGGACATGGGCAGGAACATCAGCTGCACCGTGACACCCGACGTCACCTGCCGTGTTGCATGTGAGGGGTGTTCTCAGGAACAGAGGGTCTCACAGGAGGGCTGAGGGGGTTGGAGGAGGCTGAGTGGAGGAATTCCTCTCTGCTTTGGGCCATGTTCGTTCTGCATTTGCTTAAATATGCATTTCAAGTTCCCTCTGGGTTTGTGGCTTTAATTCAGCCTATGGACCTAAAACAGAGAGAATGAATCTCTTGAGGCGGAGGTGGAGAGAGACCTCCATCAGGTCACGAGGTACCCGCAGGAGTTTTGACATTGCCTGTGGTTTGGGTAATAGAGCCAAGTGTGTTTCTGACTCTAGGACGGAGCTTTGGAAGGAGATAATGGCAGGGTAGAGGGAGGGAACGGAGCAGGGCTCGGGATCATTCTTCAGTCCTGGCAGGAAGGATTTCTGCCCCCTGGTCCTGGCCACGGAAAAACGGTTGGCTGCAAAGCAGTCCATTCCATTTGGACCTCATGTGTAGCTAAAAGGAAAGCTTCCCTGAAATATTAACAATAAAATGAAGGTTTTTTGTTTTTTTTTTTAAAGACAGGCTTCTCTTTGAGATTATACATCTGTTTGTTTTTAAAGAAGCTAGACGCATAAAGATACCCACTTTACTGCTTAAGTTTAGTTCAAATGTTCTAATATACATTTATTTCCTAAATAAAAAGATCTGGGTCCTCTGTGACTGTCGTATGCATCTCACAAAAGCCCAGCCGCGGCTCAGCCCCTCGGTGCCCCAGCCCCTCAGCTCCCCCACAGACAACCAAGGACACACACTCTCTGCAAATCCGAGCCCCAGAAGGGGACGGGCAGATCGTCCTCCTGTGCGCCTCAAGCCTAATTCTCCTTCACTCCAACTTCACTTTCATCTGGAAGAAGGCAAATATTTTTTAAAATTCTGTTCTTATGGTTATGATTACTCTTTTGCTTCATCTCTGTATTTTTTTTTCTTACAATCAGAAAAAGTTATTTCAAACATTTTTGGTGCTAACTGAAGGCCATCAAAGTCGTAGAAATAGAGCAGATTCCTGTCCGCATCTGAACGAGCTTGTCCAGTGGAGCAACTGCGTGGTGGAGACAGCTCCACAGCCAAGGGGACAGCAAATGAGGCCCTGGCAGCCGGCCGGGGCCTGTGGGACCTCCCTGGAGTTTGCTGTCTGCATTTCTTAATGTAAAATTGCTTCTCTAAAGCCAAGAGGCTTGAACCACTTTTAATGGCTTGTCCAGGCTAGGTGGGAATGTGTCATGACATGGTCTTCACTCACATTTTTTACAGCCATGGATCCTTTTTTTTTTTTTTTTTTTTTTTTTGGCTAATGAAATCTCATATACAACCCCAAGATATTGTAGGAAAAACCAGACGGCTATGACAGAAGGAGCCAGGGACCCCAGGCACCCCGAGGAACATACTGCGTTGAGAATGCAGGGTGGGAATGCCACCCGGGGAGGTCTGGCTCTAGGGAGAAGAGTCTCCAGGGGCCACTTGGAAACTTGAAATCGAGAAATCCATGAAGCGGCAACCAGCACTGGGGACACGGCGCCTTCTGGAGTGGAAAGAGACTCAATTTTCTTCCCGATCAGCCTGTGGGTCCAGACGCCTGTGCTGGTGGTGGTGTGGACAAGCTGTGGAGCTCAAGGATCCAGGGAGCTTGGGGGGTCCTGAGCCTTGGGGTGGTGTGGACAGAGATGAAGGCATCTCCCGGCCCTGGTTCGCTGCTCGTAGCACAGGGACTCTGTGCCAAAAAGGCCAGCGCCTTCAGCAAGCTGGTCAGCCTGCGACAGAGTTCCCGGACAGGCTGGTCAGCCTGCGACAGAGTTCCCGGTGTGGCTACCCCATTGGCTGCTGCCGACTCTTCGGAGAATTTGGTTAAACCAAGCCATTTAGATGGACTCTTGCAGTGACGGTTCCTGCTCTATGCTTCTCTTGTGTCCCATGGGCAGCGCCATTTGCAGGAAGTATGAACCCTGGGGTCTGGGGACCTTCCTGCTTCATTGCTCTTCTCCACCCGAACACCATCCTGGGGTTCAGGAGCTGCTGGCCTCGGGTAGGGGCCCTCTGACGGAACCCTCCTGGGGTGAGTCAGCTCCCCAGAAGTCAGTGCTGGCCGAGCACCAAACAGCCACCCCACCGCCGGCCAGGGCTGGGCAGATGTCTCCAAAGAGGCTCAGACAACCCTCACCTCGGCACGTCCACCAATCTCGGTGCCACGTCTGCAGGGACAATTCCACGGGCAGGAGCCCCGTCACGAGCCCGGACCTACCTGCTCACTGATCTGGCACATGGTGAGGTTCTGATCGTCGCAGGAGCATGCCACGCGGATGTACTTGAGCCAGTTGCCGGCCCCCGCCGGACCCGCCTCCACGCAGAACCTCTCACTGCCCAGGTCTTCGGAGCTCTGCTGGGAGGAAAGCGAAGCAGGAGTCAGAGGTGGCCCGTGTGCGGCAGTCTGCACACCGCCTCTGCCCGCCTGGAAACCCGGCTGCCTGGGTTCGAGCAGGAAGGTGAGTTGGCAACCAGACCTGGGCCCACCCTTTGGGCATCAGTGGGCTTCTGGCCCACCCAGCCTGCCCATCCGTGCCCGGGAGCCTCCAGGAGCCCAGCAGAAAGGCACGGATGGCCTTTTCTTTTCTCACCGAGTAGATCACTGCCCTGGCCCGGCGATAAAATGAGCCTCCAGAGTTGCAACCCCCACCCCCGCAGCAACGCTGTCCTGCATGTGAGAAGGCAGAGGCAGCTGTGTCTGGGAGTGGAGCCCTCTGCAAAGGCCCTGGGGTACTGGGCTGGAGAGACACGTGTCTGAAGGAGAAGGTGCTGCTGGCTGTGCATGTGTGTGTGTGCGGTGCTCAGAGCAGCCTGCACACGCTCTGAGAGTAACAAAAGCATCTGGTTTCCGTAGAGCTGGAGAGTTTCAGTTTGACACCCAGCAGCGTGCAGGCGCCTAGCTGTTCTCACCACGCCCGCAAAGTCACACGCGCACCGAATTGGCTTTAATTTGTTGTCACTGTTGCCTCTGAATGGGCAGAGCAGCAACCCTAGGGTTTGTTTTTTTCATTTGCTCTTACCCCCGCTCCCCTGAGGATCACTGTGGACTGAGTGCATCCCCTCGACCAGCCTGACCGTGGGTGGCGGCTGCAGGACCCCTGGCCTCCCCTGCTCTGGCCAGTGGCAACCCTGGGTTCGGAATCCAAACCAGCAGCATCTTGAGCAAGCTTTCTGGGCAGCCCAGTCCAGACAGGGCAGGAGGGAGGGCAGGGGGCAGGGGCTGGGGCCACATCACACTCAGGTCCTGAAAGTAGAAAGGCTGTGTCTGTGTGGGCAGGTGTGCCCTTGAGCAGTTGTGTCTGGGTGGGCAGCTGTGTCCTTGGGTGAGTGTGTCCTGCTGGGCAGGTGGGTCAGCGTAGGCATACGTGTGCTGGGAGGCAGGTGTATCCAGGTGGGCAGGTGTGTCCTTGAGCAGGTGTATCCAGGTGAGCAGGTGTGTCCTTGGGCAGTTGTGTCTGGGTGGACAGGTGTGTCCTTCGGCAGGTGTGTCCTGGTAGGCAGGTGTGTCCTTGGGCAGGTGTGTCCTGGTGGGCAGGTGTGTCCTTGGGCAGGTGTGTCCTCGTGGGCAGGTGTGTCCTTGGGCAGGTGTGTCCTGGTGGGCAGGTGTGTCCTGGTGGGCAGGTGTGTCCTTGGGCAGGTGTGTCCTGGTGGGCAGGTGTGTCCTGGTGGGCAGGTGTGTCCTTGGGCAGGTGTGTCCTGGTGGGCAGGTGTGTCCTGGT
>CAUYLG010079033.1:0-16025 GCA_963573385.1 Cacajao melanocephalus | reverse complement strand
ACACAAACTCATCATTTTTTATGGCTGCATAGTATTCCATGGTGTATGTGTGCCACATTTTCTTTGTCCAGTCTATCATTGATGAGCATTTGGGTTTCTTTCAGGTCTTTGCTATTTTATTTTTCTTAAGGCCTTTAAACTGATTGGATGAGGCCCACCTATGTTATGTAAATTAATCTGCTTTACTCAGTGTCTACTGATTTAAATGTTAATCTAATCTAAAAAAAACTCTCATAGAAACATCTAGAATATAATTGACGGTTGAAAAACACAGGTTTGAACTGTAAGGGCCAACTTCTACATGGATTTTCTTCTGTCTCTGTCACCTCGAGACACAAAGCTCATATCCTCTTTTTTCTCCCCCTTCTCAGCCTGCTCAATATGAAGACAAGGATGAAGATTTTATAATGATCTATTTCTACTTAATGAATATTAAATATATTTTCTCTTCCTTATGATTTTCTTAGTAACATTTTCTTTAACTTTATTGTAAGAATGCAGTATATAATACATATAACATATAAAATATGTGTTAATTGACTATTTATGTTGTAGGTAAGGCTTCCAGTCAACCATAGGCTATTAGTTACATTTTGGGGGAGTAAAAAGTGATACACAGATGTTTGACTGGGCAGAGGAATGGTGCCTGTATTATTCATGGATCAATTATAAGGTTTGACAAAGTATCTGGTGTCTTAGTCTGTTCTCATGATGCTAATAAAGACATATTCAAGACTGGGTAATTTATAAAGGAAGGAGGTTTAATTGACTCATAGTTCCGTATGGCTGGGGAGGACTCAGGAAATCATGGTAAAAGGGGAAGCAAACATATTCTTCTTCACATGGCAGCAGCAAAAAAAGTGCTGAGCAAAAGTGGCAGAAGCCCTTTATAAAACCATCAGATCACATGAGAACTCACTATCATGAGAAAAGCAGCATAGGGGTAACTGCCCCAATGACTCAATCACTATCTCCCACTAGGTCCCTTCCAGGACACCTAGAGATTATGGGAGCTACAATTCAAGATGAAATTTGGGTGGGGACACAGCCAACCCATATCATTTGGGTACTGTAGGCCAGTCACGTTTTCACATAAAACTAATCACTACATTGACCTTTTTTAAAAAGATGCTTGGGGGTCTTTACTGTGCTTTGCTAAAGCAGAGTATGAAAGGTTTTACATCCATTTGATTTTTGGTCCTCTTTTTTTCTTCCGTTGCAAACTTTTGAAGATACCAGAACTTCTATAAATATCAAAAACCAGAAAATAAACAGTGTAATTATTGGTTCAATTTATGATATCGATTTACTTGGCTGTCAAATGCACACTCTTGTTGATGACATAATTATCTAAAATATAATTGAACAATGAAATATTACTTTAAGTATAATCACGTTTTGTCCTATAGTAGGTTTTATAGATACAGTTATAACAGTTATTTCTTCAAATTCACCATATTTCACTAATATAATCTGCAATATAGATTAGTGTTTGACATATAATATATCATTGAGAAAATAAGCCCTTCAACTTATAATTTTACTTTTATTAGTTTGCAGCCTTGAAACATCAAAGACATTAATAATCAAAATCTCCAGCATTTGGACAGGTAATTACTTGGTTACTTTTCTCAGTTGTTTCCTTCACTCTGGGTTCAAAATGGAAAAAGGAATGAACAAATAATCATTAAGTACTCTTTGACCATGGTAGTGTGATGACATGTTGTTTGTTGAGAGAATCTTCCTCCTCCTCATCTGTACTGCTCTCAGAAAGTGACAGCAAAGACTGAATTTTGGTATCTCTTCCAGAAGAGCTGAAAATACATAACAAGATCAATACACAGTATACAGAACCAGGTTTCAACTCTTCATTTATCTTCTGATCAATACTACATACGTTGGAGTTGCTGGAGGCAGGCAGATGTGAGGAGGCTGTATCAGACTGGGGCCATAATTTTCAGTGTGTCCAATATACCAAGCCTCCTTTTAATGAGAAATTCTCATCATTCTCCCTCTCCCAAGAAATAAAGCCACAGTGGAACCAAGGAGAGACTTTATGGTCTCTGATTGTGTCTTTCATTGATGATTCAGAGGCACTTTAGAAACTTGCAGCACCTCAGGGTCATCGTTAAGAACATTCATCATCACACTGGCTGTTTAATAGAATCCCAGTGAATAGACTGCCAGATAAATCACCTCTTCTGTGTACTGTAAATTAGGACTATGTAGATAGGCAGTCAAGATATGCCAAAGTAAAAATTAATGACAGCATTTATTTGTTATTTTATTTTGTTGCATTTTATTGGTGGCAGTAAGGGGGCACTGATGGAAGCTCTAACACCTGAGTGTCTGAGGTTTGGGAACAAAGGTAGGATGGGGAGCAGATAAAAGCCTACATAATTCAGATTTTTTTGTCTTAAATAATCTAGAGTCTCAGTCTATATATTCTGCTAAATAATATAAAATACTTTGCCCTGTGATGGATATAACTGTTCGTTGGATTATTATTATTATTATTATTATTACTATTATTATTTTGAGACAGAGTCTCGCTCTGTCATCCAGACTGGAGTGCAGTGGCGCGATCTCGGCTCACTGCAACCTCTGCCTCCTGCATTCAAGTGATTCTCCAGCTTAGCCTCCGGAGTACCTGGGATTACAGGCACCTGCCACCACGCCTGGCTAATTTTTTGTATTTTTAGTAGAGACAGCTTTTTGCCATGTTGCCCAGGCTGGTTTTGAACTACTGAGCTCAGGCAATTGGCCTGCATTGGCCTCCCAAAGTGCTGGCCTTACAGGCGTGAGCCAACTCACCTGGCCTTTCTGGATCATTTTTTATGCTTAACACAGGCTGAATGAGCAGCTCATAAACTATGGTCTGTGGAACAATAAAAATCTCATTGTGATTATAATTTTCAATGGTCCAAGAAAAGAAGAGCTAGTGACTGTGTCGTGAGATTTATAATTTTAAAGAAATGTGCTTTATTCTGTTAGTAAGGTCCCCTTATATTTTTAGTATTGAATGTCATTTGTCTTATGAATGATGAGAATATGTGTAGGTTTAGTTTGTTTTAATGATTTTCCTAAGAGAAAAAATGTCAATCTTATATAGATCCTTTAAAAAAAAATTAAGTGTTAATAGAAATTCAAAAATCTAGGCTGAGTGCACTGGCCGGAGTAGTCCCAGCTACCCGAGTGGCTGAAGCAGGAGGATGACTTGAGCCCAGGAGTCTGAGATCTGCCTAAGCAACATGTGGAGACCCTGTTTTAAAATTTTTTTAAAGAAGTGAAAGAAATGCAAAAATTAAGAACAATAGCTCAATGCTTTACTCCTCCAGAAAGAATAAGAAACTCTTGATTCCCTTTTTACTGCAATATTAGATTTCAATTAAATTTCAATCAAAGAAATTTATAATACCAATAACTTATTTTATGCTTATTTTAGTCTTTCTAGAAGGAATCCTGCTCCTTCAAGGAACTGCAGTGTGTCAATAATAAACTGACACAATAGACTACTTTTATTTAAACTTTTACTAGTATAACCTACATTCTTTAAAAACTGGTTTAAACACCCCCAAATATATTTTATGTGAGGAAAGAATAATGTGATACAAATTAAAATATGTTATTGTTAATTATCTAGACTTGATTTCAAGAAAGAAACTATTTCAGCCTAAAAACCTTATTCACATTGGGTAGGATTATATTAATACAAAGTATTGAAATTTATTAGGTTAATTAATTTAAGTAAGGCAATTGTTTTTCAATATAATAAAAAATGCTGAAGGATTATTACATTCCAAGTATCTTTTCATTTTTATAATACATATTGTGCAGTAGAGAATGATCTTACATTAAAGTAACAACTTTATAAGCCTTTTACTAAATCTTGATAATCGATCAGCAAAGGACCCAAACATTTTATAAAGAATGGTTATATAAAGTACACACATGAGGACAATCTTTCTATATATAATAAAGATAACTAGTTGGAGCTTGTCAAAATTTTACTGCATACTATATTAATATATAAACCACAGGCTTAACTTACCTCAATTCCTCAACTCCACAGGGACCCCTCACATGTGAGGTCTTAAGGAAATCTGTGGAAGTCTGACTTACATTCAGTGATCGGCTGCTGAAGGCTGGTAACTCTTCTAAGGGTAAGCTATAAAGCTTTTCTGAAGTATCTGAAATGTTTTATTTCATGCATTGTGAAAACATAAATTCAAGAAACAACTATACAGCATATGGTGCTGAATGTTTAACACGAGTAAACTACAGGCAGTACAAAAAGGGTCAGCACAGATTTTTAATTATTTCTCAATTTTCTAATGTTTGTGCGGTAAGTTTGATTTGAGATTCCAAATTGGTACATGAATACCAAGTCATTTTTATCATATTGATTGTTAAATATACATTATAATATACTTTATATTAAATATACATTATATTTACATGTCAAATGTCCTGAGACCTCATAAAATTATGAAAAAAAAAATCAAGTGACCCCCTTTAAAGCTAGAATAATTTCCAGCTCCTGAACCTGTTGGATACTTTATTATCTTTTTTCTTACAAGAAATAAAAGCTTTACTCCCACACAGTCTAAGGGAAAGGTTAGCTTTGGCAAAGGTGCTCTTTCTTTTTTGACTTCCTTCCTTTGTTTGAGTAGATAATAACTGTTCATATTTGAAAGCAGAGAAGCCTTAAATTTTTCTTTCCATGAAGGCTTATGATTTAGCCTAGCTAAGGATAAATAGTGCAAGTTAAATAAAATCTTTAGGCAGATATATCTTCATATAAACTACCAAAAATTCAAGTATGTAATTAAATATCATCACATGTGAGAAAGGCTGTAATGCCTTCTTTTGTCATTTATGAAGCTGTAATGAGCCATCTAACTTATACATAAAGTTATACTATGATGACTTGTAAAACTGTCAAAATTACTGGTTGCTATTCTTCCCTTTACTTTTACGAAAGGACCAAATAAACATCCTCCTGGTCAGAAGAACCAAACATCAACATACACATGTTCTACAGTGGACTGTTTTTTTTTTTCCTTTGGTGGTTAGCAGCAATGATATTTTTCAGCAAATAGAGATTTCCCTACTGAGAGTAAATCAGATTATTTTCACTGAAAGTTATAACTCAATAAATTTACACGTGGAAGTGTCCCTAAAATTGTTTAGCCCAGTGACTTTGCAATCATGATGCATGGGTACATTCAGTAAGCTTAGGATTTGGTTTCTGCTCCCACCATATCCTCAGCAATCAGGACATTACCTAATCCAGTTTAAATTTAGGGGCTTCATACAAGATTAATTTTGAAAAGGACAAAAGATTTTCAAGTTAAAATTCTTTAAACCTTCTAATTACTTCCATCTTCACTTAGAGATCAGGGAAGTGGGGGCCCATGGAGAATAATAACTTGTTGTAAGTCACATGGCCATATAGTGGAAGAGCTGGAACTAAAACTGGTATCTGTTAGCTTACCAATATTATAAATCACTCTGTTCCAGAATCTGATTCTTTAGCTTTAAGCTATTATCTCCTCTCCTATTTCTCCATAAGGTAAAAGAAGACCCAAGGTGCCTTTATACCCCCTAAGGAAATGGAATACTCCTACAAGAAAGCAGTAAATTGAGGATTTTGTATTGGTAGAATTATAGTACTAAAACCCAACAGTAATGCTTTGATCTAAAGAATACCACCACATGAGGTATCCAAACTCTATTACTCATTTGAGCTAATTGAATGAACATAAAGCTAATTCAAATTGTGCAGATAGAATGAGTCTATTTTTATAAAACTATTTATTCTCAAAATTATATTTCAGAATACCTGTAAAGTTAGCAGGAACAAAGGTAATATCACTTGATTTGAGGTAACAGAAAAATCAAGGCAGAGAAAAACAAAACTGCTTATAACAATCTTACTGCAGGTTAGTGTTAAACTCAAAAGGTGAATTGTACAAAAATCTGTCTCCTGATTTTTCTAATACAGGACGAGGTAAGGCAGGATTAACATTTATCTTAGAAAATTTACAACTGGCAAGTCAGTTGTGTGTTGAGAAATGAATTACAGTTAAACCTTTTCTATCCCTGGAGTAAGAGTATCTTCTCTGATCATTGAGGAATCTCTTAAAAACAAAAATAAATAATTAGACTAAAAAGAAAAATAATAATAAAATATAGAGTTCTAAGGTGCATTTCTAAAACTGAAGTCATTTTAAACATATACATAAAACTATATTCCATAGAGAAATAAGCACTTGTTTAAATAAATGAAAGGAAACACGAAAGAAAGAAATATAAAAACTTCAAAGAATGAAAACCAATCAAAGACGTTATTTCCCAATAAGGAACAACAACAACGACTCCTAAAGAACTATTTAGAATAGCTACGTATCTACACCCTAATATGAAAGACAACAGTGTGACATCCAAGATACTCACTATGTAACCTGTGAGCCCTATTGCTAGCACTTCAGCTTCCTTATTTTTTATTCTTTCCATCTCCTCTCCCTTCTGCACTATGTCTATTTATTTCTCCTTTTCCTATTCTCTCTATGCTTGTATCCTTTTACCTTCACTCTGCCCACACCCTCCACTTCTTAAGTGATGATATGGTTTAGATTTGTGTCCCCACCCAAATCTCATGTCGAATTGTAATCCCCAATGTTGGAGGAGGAGTCTGATGAAAAGTGACATGATCATGGGAGTAGATTTCCCGCTTGCTGTTCTCGTGATAGAGAGTTCTCATGATATCTGGTTGCTTAAAAGTGTGTAGCACCTCCCACCCACCACTTCCTCCTCCTCTGGCCATGTGTAGTGTGCCTGCTTCCCCTTCTGCCATGATTATAAGTTTTCTGAGGCATCCCCAGCCATGCTTCCTGTACAGCCTGCAGAACTGAGCCAATTAAACCTCTATTCTTTATAAATTACCCAATCTCAGGTATTTCTTATAACAGTATGAGAACTGACCAATACAAGTGGTCACAAAATTGATTTGAAGAAAAGGTTTCAAATTATGTATGTGGCATTGTTATACAGTGGCAAGACAAAAGGTTTCAAATTATGTATGTGGCATTGTTATACAGTAGCAAGACAAAGGGGTAGCTTTGCCTGGGGTTGTGCCTTGCCTCTGCTATATACCCAGGAATACCATGGGCAGTTACTACATTGACCAGAGACTCAGTTATTGAATATGAAAAAAAAAAGAAAATTGAAAGTACCACCTGCCCCATCTACTTCACCAAATAGCTGTGAAGATCAAATGGAGCAACATCACATATAAAAGCAACCAGTAATCATTATTACACATTAAATGGTCTCATATTCCTTTTATTAACTTTTAAATATGTTTTCACTTGTATGTGCACCCAATTTGTTTTCTGCAATTCGAAGACATGCTAAAGCAAAAGATTGTCATTCCATCTCTTTGCAATTTGGCTGCCTTTTCAAGAGTTATCTACTTAATTTTTGAAATTTAAATTCTGATTAGATTAGCATTTTTACAGTTTAATACATTACTTAATGGGCAATCTACGAACAGAGGCTCCAGTTACTCAGAAAGCCACTGCCTCACTATTTTATTTTACTGATAGTACGGCCTATTGGCTAGTATCTGGTATATTTTCATTATTTCTTAGATTTAAAAAAAAAAATGCCTACGTCTCTTTAATTATTTGGCTCAGTTAATTACCTGTGAAGTCATACAAACAAAAGATTGTTGTGGGAACTTAAGGACTACAAAGATTCTTAAACCAGAAATCAGATTGAGTTTGAAACAAACAAATCATTTTTAACTACTGAAGAAGTAAATGCTTTAAAGTGCATTATTACTAATACTTTTTCATAATGTGTATGTCCCAAATTTCTTCAGGCTATACCAACATCCAAAAACTGACAAAGTGGCTTTATAAGTAAGTTATACCAGTATGTTAAGCTCATTAAGGAAGTGGCTATAACGTTATTTAGAAAGCTATTTGTGGAAGGAATAATAAATGGCATGAACTATAGCTAACTATAATCCTCAGAGCAGCACAGAAGATAACACAGTTTTAGAATGGAAACAGTTTTTAGAGTTTATTAAAAATGGGGCTTACCAAGAACATCTTACCTTACTGTATATAGGAAGTGATACCAAAAGGGGGCAGGGAAGTGCTAGGTAGAAAAACGCAGGTCCCCGTCTAGGGCTCCACACCACAGACCTAGGTGAGGACAGGCACGCCTGCTTTTACACACAAATGCTGCATTTTCCAAGACCTCCTTGGCCCACCACACCCCCATCCTGGGCCTATAAAAACCTGAGACACTAGTGGGCAGACACACAGGTGGCCAGATGTCAAGAGGAACACATCAGCAGAAGACACAAGTGACTGGATGGCAAGAGTACATCAAGGAATCGTGCTGGCAGAAGATCACACGGACAGACACGGGCACCCCAGCAGGCCAACAACCAGTGGGACGAGACAGTTTGGCTGGGACAGTTGGAAGAAAGCTGGGGACACCGAGTGGCCCAACTCTCAAAAATTGATTTGAAGTAAAGGTTTCAAATTATGTATGTGACATTGTTATACCACAATAGGAAAACCATCTCCCTTCTGGCTCCCCCATCAGCAGAGAGGTACTTCCACTCAACACAACTTTGCACTCATTCTCCAAGACCATGTGTTATCCAATTCTTCTGGTACACCAAAGCAAGAAACTGCGATATAGAAAGTCCTCTGTCTTTGTTGCATTTTCCATTTTCATTCTGACTCACCGCGCCCCCATTCTGGGTCTACAAAAACCCGAGGCCCTAGTGGGCCGACACACAGGCAGCCAGATGTCGAGAGGAGTGCATCAGCAGAAAAAGACACAAGCGGCTGGATGGTGAGAGGATGTTGAGGGAAGCACACACTGACAGACAGACAACAGCACACCAGCAGGCCACTGACCAGCAGGATGGGGTAGAGTTTGGCCAGAGCAGTTGGAGGAGAGCTGGGGCTGCTGGGCGGCCCAACTCCGGAGGAATACCATCCCTTCTGGCTCCCACAAGGGCAGAGAGCTACCTCCACTCAATAAAACTTTGCACTTATTCTCCAAGACCTCGTGTGATCCATTTCTTCAGGTACACGAAGGCAAGAACCTGGGATACAGAAAGCCCTCTGTTTTGGGGACAAGGTAGAGGGTCTAATTGAACTGATTAACATAAGCCACCTAGAGATAGCAAATTAAAAGAACACCCTGTGACACACACCCACTGGGGCCTTAGCAACTGTAAACATTCACCCCTAGACACTGCAGTGGAGTCAGAGCCCCACAGCCTGCCCATCTCTATGCTCCCTAGAGGTTTGAGCAGTAGGACACTGCAGAAGTGAGCCACACCCCCAACATCACATGCCCTGTGAGGGGGACAAGAGAACATTTCCAGTTTTGGAAGCACTACCTATTGGTTTCTTATATAACATAACAGTTTTTTGAGGACTCACTATGTGCTAGGCACTGTTGTATATGTGGAGATAGAGATAAATTTTCATAAATATAATATCTCATCTATGTAATTTTCATGATCAAATAATATTATTAGGTAGGTTCTATTATTATACCCACCTTTCATATATAGAATCTGATGCAATGCGAGATTATGGAAGTAATTTGCCCAATATTATCAAGCTAGTAAGTGGTGGTATTGTTTCAAACCACACGCCCTGGCAAGGGAACCTGGTTATGAACCACCCTGCTTTCTGTCTGTTGTCTCTTGGTTCATCATGATCTTCTGCCTGCAACCAAAACACAGACACACACACACACACACACACACACACACACACACACACACACCTCTGTCTGTCCTAGGTTCTTCTAGAATGGCACTCTGATATCAGCCACAGCAGTCAGAATCCAAGGAGAAACTGTTTACTTAAACACCTCTGACCTCCTCAGGTGCTTCTTGCATGGCAGTCTGAATCAGCCACAGCAATTTGAATCAAAGGAGAAACTGTTTACTTAATGTAATTATTTTCTGTCTTATTCTCCCAGCTTCTTCACATGGTTGTTTTTCATAGAACTTAGAAAGAATAAGTGGATGCTTCCTATAAACAGCAGAAAACAAGTCAGAGAGCTTGTGGTTCACAATAATGCAGCTTTCACAGAGATTTAAATGCATTTACATTTGTATAAGCATCCAACAGCGTGGAGGTGTATGTCTGAGAGCAAATCTCATCAAGTTTTTCCAGACTGCACCATTAGTAGTGAAATGTGAATGGAATTTTTCTGCCCACTGATGCCAAAAACAGGGTACAAAGGCCTTGTGCAGAATCAGTGAATTTTCTGCAATGAGGCCTTATGTCACTGCAGCACTTGTCATCTCAGTAACTGTTGGGTTGATTTGGCTGATGTGTTATCCTCTTCCTTTCTCAGAGTGAGCCTCTTCATAAACTGTGCACTTAAACTGTGCACTCGTTCAAAGCTAATCTTCCCAACAGAAAAAAAAAAAAGCCATGTCTGAGTTAAGTGTGAAAGTGATTCTGATGCTGGACCATCAGCAAAGCCCTGGCAGTTCACAGGCTACAAAGTGTGTGCTTGCTTTTGTGTATGAAAAGTTATGTGCTTTGGTGAAAATACTGGTGTTAGCGTATGAGGAAATAAGTGACCCAGGAAAAAACTGAAGCACATAGGAACAAAAACAATTTTTAAAAATGGAAAAGCTGGAATGGTTGAAAAAAAGACTAGTGTTTGTACACTATTGTATTTCATTTGTAAATAATAAAATATATCCATTTTTAAAATTACAAAGCTCTTTTTAAACTAAAACTGTATGGTTACCCTTTTAGATCCAGTTCAGACCTCACATACTTTATTTCAGAATTGGCCTATAATGTAAGAATTAGCTCTAGGAAGATTTATGTTTGATTTTTAGTAATTCAAGTAAGGTAAATGAACGATGGGTAAATATGGATTATTGATTTTTCTTCTCTAACCCCTATTAAATAAAGAGAAGAAGCAGAATAATAAAAATAAAACCATAAAAGGAAGTAAGCAAAGGGATACAACTGACACAATAACTTTGAGAAGAGTCAACCAAAGAAATAAAACTCACTGACGTGTGGCTGGGTGCTATTCCAATACACAGTGTGTGCCCAAAACACAGAAACCAAATGAAGAATAGGAAAGTAAGAGTCATAAAAAGAACAGACAAGTCTCACCAATGTCACGCTAATAGGGAGAAAAGTAGGTGAAAAGAAGTAAGAGGAGACATTTGAAATCCTTTTTAAAGCCCCTAACCACCTACATCAAAATCTTAGCAAAGACAAGAAAATTGCAAATCTGAAGGAGTCCCCACAGACACAGAACACAGGAAACCATGTAGATAGAAGTTTGGCATTTAGTAAAATCCAAAAAAAAAAAAACAAGCCCAGGTCTTTCAACATAGAAAGCTGAGCTCCCTAGTCCTACCCTCCTCCCTAAGCCTTTGAACTAGCAGGATATAGAAAAGAGTACAATACAGAACCCACAAACAGTAGCTCCACAGAAAAGACTGATAGAGCTCAGTATGAGTGCAGAGAATATCAGGGAGAATTTAGTTTCACTATATCAAAAAGATGGAAGATAGGAGCAAAGCTGCTCACAATAAGCATAGGCAGGTGAGATTCAAAGAAATGACACAACTAGATATGCAAACAAACTAGAATCTTTAGCATGTAAAGGGTGAAAAAAATAAAAAAAAAATTGGCAGAAAACATAGATCAGGACCATAAGATTTTCTACAAGTTCACTCGCTACAAAAGAAGTAATGAAAGCAAACTTTTTGAAAAGAGCAAAATTAATCTCAAAGATCAAGCAACCACATGTGAGGCATCAAAGTAGAACTAATTAAATGGTCACCCACTCCAGGATTGGATCTTATACCAGAAAAAAAAAAAGCTGTAATGAACATCATTGAAGTAATTTTAAAAAATTAAATATGCCCTGTGGATTAGAAAATCACATTGTATCTTGTGAGCTTCCTGATTTTGATCATTGTATATGGTTGTGTAAGAGAAATCAGTTTTTTCTGGGAAATGCACACTGACATATTTTTTGGTAAAGTGTTACAAAGTTAATAACTTCCTCTCACACGGTTCAGAACAAAAGGAGGTGTGTCTGTGCATGTGTGTGCACATGTGTATGTATGCAAATAGGACAAAAGACAATGAACCAGGTAGAGTGTATACAGGTGCCAGAGTTCTTTGCACTATACTTGTAGTTTGCAAATTTTCTGTTTTAAATTATAACAAAATAGAAAACTACCAAAAAACATAAAAGAAAAAGTTATAATAACACCTTTAGAGAACTACTGTTTTAAAAGTCAAGTGATAAAGTGTAGACTATAACTAGCTGAAAATTGAAATCTTGACATAGAGACAAGCTTAAGATAATAACAGTAAATACAAAGGGATATTAAAAACTAGCTAAAACAATTGAAGAAATATAAGTAATACTTTTTTAAAGAGGTTCCAACATAAAGAAAATAGGTTTCTCACCAAGAGAAAGCCAAATGGAACAAAAAAACTATTCAAAGATATAAAAACAGAAAATTTCTTTGAAAATAAGGAGTAACATGTTCTACAGAGAGAGAACCCACATTAAAAAAAAATGCTGAATTATTGACACTGAAACAAAATCCTGGACCAGTTACTGACTTTCAAGGATAAAGAAAAATTTCTCCAAACATTCATTCAGTCAGGAAAGAAGCCTGCCACATGTGTCAGAAAGAGAGAGAGAAAGAGAGAATCTAGGAGGCTTCAGATTAGTTTACAGCAGTCAGAACCAGAAAATGGCAAATCATTATAAACAAGGTTTAAGACAAAGGTGACTTGACCAAATGATAGTATCCTCAGCCAACTGGCCATTCAAATATAAATGTAGCAGACATTCTCAAATATATCTTTAAAAAACAACCCTCAGGTAATACAACTACTATAAATTCTACCTGCAGGAAAAAATTATTTGACAATTAAACTGAACTAAACAAAAGTTTAATGAAAAAACCTGTGATAAAGGGCTAACTAGCACCATGTTCAGGGTCAGAAGACAATGGAAAAATATCTGCTACACGCAGAGGAAAGGAAATTGTGACGCACTAAATACATCTAATGTTCCAATCGGCAATAAGACAAAAGACATTATCAAGCATGCTATAATAAAACCTTCAAGAAATGAATCAAGATTAAAGGCTAAGGATTTGGAAGTCATAGGAAAAAATGCCGTACTAAACATTTAATCCATATTGATTTTCACTAAGAAAAATATAAAAGGAAAACTTTCAAAGTAAGAAAGTATAACTATAACAAGGGATGTATTCAATACTATCCAGATTAGCATGTGGTTTTAAAAAAGAAATAAATGAGCTGTCATTTTTAATTGTTACTAACTGAAACTAAACATATAGATATAAATGGCCTCCATTGCTTACGCTTTCTTTTTACCTTTTCTCTCAATTTTTAAATTTACTTTTAATTTTTGTGGATAGAAAGTAGGTATATATAATTATGGGGTACATGAGATATTTTGGGGCAGGCATGCAATGTGTGATAACTACATCATGAAAAATTGGGAATACATCTCCCAGGTATTACTCCTTTGTGTTCAAACAATCCAATTATATTCTCTAGTTATTTTTAAATGTACAATTAAATTATAATTGACTATAGTCTCTGGGTTGTTTTATCCGATACTAGGTCTCATTCATTCTTTCTATTTTTATACCGATTAACCATTCCCACCACTTCACCCAAACTCCCCACTACACTTCCCAGCCTCTGGTAACAATCGTTCTATTTTCTAACTCTGTGAGTTCAATTATTGTCAGTTTTAGATCCCACAAATAAGTGAGAACATGCAAAGTTCATCTAGCTGTGCCTGGCTTATGTCACTTAACAAAATAATCTCCAGTTCCACCCATGTTGTTGTAAATGACAGAATCTCATTCTTTTTTATGGCTAAATAGTACTTCATTGTGTATATGTACCACATGGTCTTCGTCAATCTGTTAATGAATACTTAGGTTACATCCAAATCTTGGCTATTGTGGACAGTGCTGTAACAAACATAAGAGAGCAGGTATCTCTTGTATATACTGATTTCTTTTTTTATTTTTTAAATTTTTGTGATTATATAGTAGGTGTATATATTTATGGGGTACATGAGATGTTTTGATATAGACATGCAATGTGAAATAAGCACATCATGGAAAATGGAGTAGCCATCTCTTCAAGCATTTATCCTTTGAGTTATAAATAATCCAATAACACTCTTTATTTTAAAATGTACAATTAAAGTTATTATTGACTGTAGTATCACTTTTGTGCTATCAAATAGTAGGTCTTATTTATTATTTCTAACTATTTTTTGGACTCATTAACCATCCCGCCTCCACCCCACCCCACCCCACAACCCTTTCCAGCCTCCAGTAATTATCCTTCTATTCTCTATCTCAATGAGTTCAATTGTTTTGATTTTTAGATCCCACAAATAAGCAAGAACATGCTATAATTGCCTTTCTGTCCCTGGCTTATTTAACTTAATGTAATGATCTCCAGCTCCATCCAAGTTGCTACAAATGACTGGATCTCATTCTCTTTTATGGATGAATTACACTCCATCGTGTATATGTACCACAGTGCCTTTTCCATTCATCTGTTGATGGACCCTTAGGTTGCTTCTGAATCTTAGCTATTGTAAACAGTACTGCAACAAACATACAAATGCAGATATCTCTTCAATATACTGATTTCCTTTCTTTTGGGTATATACCCAGAAGTGGGATAGCTGGGTTGTATTGTAGATGTATTTTTAATTTTTTGAGGAACCTCCAAACTGTTCTCCATAGTGGTTGAACTAACTTACATTCCTACCAACAGTGTACAAGGGTTCACTTTTCTCCACATCCTTGCCAGCATGCTTTACTGCCTGTCTTTTGCATAAAAGTTTCATTTGTGGCTACTATAAATGAAATTAGTTTTTCGTTTCTTTTTCAGATGGTTCACTGTTGGCATATAGTAATGCTAGTGATTTTTGTATGTTGATTTTGTATCCTGCAACTTTACTGAATTTGTTTATCAGTTCTAATAGTATTTTGGTGGTCTTTAGATTTTCTAAATTTAACATCATATTATCCACAAACAAGGATAATTTATTTCTTTTCAATTTGGATGCCTTTTACTTCCTTATCTTTTCTAATTGCTCTAAGACATACAGTCCTATCTTGATTAACACTGGTGAAAGCGGGCATCCCTGTCATGTTCCAGATTTAAGAGGAACAGCTTTTAAGTTTTCCCCATTCAGTTCAGTACTAGCTGTAGGTCTGTCATAAACAGCTTTTATTATGTTAAGGCCTTCTACTCCCAGTTTTTTGAAGGTTTTTATCATGAAGGAATGTTAACTTTATCAAATGCTTTTTCAGCATTAACTGAAATGATCATAGGATTACTGTCCTTCATTCTGTTGATATGATGTATCACATTGATTGATTTACATATGTTGAATCATCCTTGCATCCATGGGTTAAATCCCGCTTGATCATTATCATGATAAATAATCTTTTTTTTTTTTTTTTTTTTTTTTCCTGAGACAGATTCTCACTCTGTTGCCCAGGCTAGAGTTGTGATCTCAGCTCACTGCAACCTCTGCCTCTCAGGTTCAAGCAATTCTTGTGCCTCAGTCTTCTGAGTAGCTGGGATTACAGGTGTGTGCCACCACACCTGGCTAATTTTTGTATTTTTAGCAGAGACAGGATTTTACCATGTTGGCCAGGCTGGTCTCAAACTCCTGATTGGAGGTGATTCACCCACCTCGGCCTCCCAAAGGGCTGAGATTACAGAGTATTTATTTCTGTTCTGATCATTATTATTACTTTTCTTCTACTAATTTGGGGTTTGGTTTGTACTTTTCTAGTTTTTTTTTTTTTTTTTTTTTTTTTTTTTTTATTTTGAGTCTCAATATGTAAACATGGCGGTGGGTCAAAGGGACAATATCAGCCAAAAGAAACCAACACC
>CAUYLG010079030.1:0-76908 GCA_963573385.1 Cacajao melanocephalus | reverse complement strand
GGCAATCATTACAAAATCTGGAGACAACAGATGCTGGAGAGGATGTGGAGAAATAGGAACACTTTTACACTGTTGGTGGGAGTGTAAACTAGTTCAACTATTGTGGAAGACAGTGTGGCGCTTCCTCAAGGACCTAGAAATAGAAATTCCATTTGACCCAGCAATCCCATTATTGAGTATATACCCAAAGGATTATAAATCATTCTATTATAAAGACACTTGGACACATATGTTTCATAGTGGCACTATTTACAATAGCAGAGACCTGGAACCAACCCAAATGCCCATCAACGACAGACTGGACAAGGAAAATGTGGCACATATACACCATGGAATACTATGCAGCCATAAAAAATGATGAGCTTGTGTCCTTTGTAGGGACATGGATGAATCTGAAAACCATCATTCTCAGCAAACTGACACAAGAACAGAAAATCAGACACTGCATGCCCTCACTCGTAGGCGGGTGTTGAACAATAAGAACACATGGACACAGGGAGGGGAGCATCACACACTGGGTCTGTTGTGGGGGGGCCAAGGGTGGGACAGCGGGGGGGTGGGGAGGTTGGGGAGGGATAACATGGGGAGAAATGCCAGATGTAGGTGACGGGGAGTGGTGGAGGCAGCAAACCACATTGCCATGTATGTACCTATGCAACAATCCTCCATGATCTGCACATGTACCCCAGAACGTAAAGTACAGTAAAATAAATAAATAAATAAATAAATAGGGGGGAAAAACCATAGAGACCAATAATGCAATTCAGGACATGCTAGAATTCTTTTTCATTAGATCTCACATTCTCTCATCATATTTATCTTCCCTTTTTTCTGATGCCACATTTTGGGAGATTCACTTTGACTTTCTCTTCTAATCCTTTAAATAGATTTTCTTCCGTCATTTTTAAAACATTTCTCTAGAACCTGTATTCCCTGAATGTTTTATTTTCATAACTTATTTTTATCTTAACAAGCTTTTTGTTTTTCTGAGAATGTTACATATGTGTGTGTGTGCGTGTGTGTGTGTGTGTGTATTTGAGAAATTGCTTTGCTTATAAACATGATGAGATGATTTTTTCCAGGTTAAAAAGAAAAAAAAAAGAATGTGCAAGTATCAAGATGTGAAATAGATCAGGTGCGGTGGTTCATGCCTATAATCCCTGCAGTTTGGGAGGCCAAGGCAGGCGGATTGCTTGAACTCATGAGTTCAAGACCAATCTGGGCAACCTCGCAAAAGCCCTTTTCTACAAGAAATAAAAAAAATTAGTTGGGCATGGTGGCGCACGCCTGTAGTCCCAGCTACTCAGGAGGCTGAGGTGGGAGGATGGCTTGAGACAAGGAGATTGAGGTTGCAGTGAGCAGAGATTGTGCCACTGCACTCCAGCCTGGGCAACAGAACCAGACCTTGTGGCAAAAAAAAAAAAAAAAAAAAAAAAGACATGAAATTAAAAGAGTTAGTAAATAATTTTGTGTATCTTTTTTTTCTAGTAAGCTCAAAATACATGTACACTTACAAGTCACAAAATATGAATTCTGTAATGTTGGTGATTCCATATGAGTTAAATGCTCTTATATTTGCATTTAAAACTGGCATGGCACAATATAAAGATGACCAGTAATTTTTGTGCTAAAATTTCAACATTTTAATTTTCCTTTACCTGAGATGACACTAGATAGCTAATAAAAAACACTATGACAAGTTTAATGAGAGACTAAGGAAGAAAAGGAAAACTTTATGTGACTTTTATTAGCACATTTTCCTGCTTTTACACCAAGTCCTATAAACTATGAAGCGTCTATGGTCACACAGACCAGCTCTGATTCGATGTGAGAGGAGACTCACTGGGTGTGAATGCCAGGAGGCCAGGATCATTGGAGGCTGTCTTGGGGCTTGGCTGACACAAACATCAATTGGTTCATTTATCACCTGTAAATCAAGCATGGTGGTTCAAGCCTGTAATCCCAGCCCTTTGAGAGGTGAGGCAGGAGAATTGCTTCAGGCCAAGAGTTCAAGACCAGCTTGGGCAACAATAGCAAGTCCTCATCTCTATAAAAAATTAAAAAGAAAAATTAGCAGGACATGGTGGCGCACCTGTAGTCCCAGCTACTTGGGAGGCTGAGGTGGGAAGATCACTTGAGCCTAGGAGTTCGAGGTTCCAGTGAGCTATGATTGCATCACTGCAATGCAGCCTGGGTGACACAGTGAGCTGGCTCCTGTCTCAAAATAGGAGAGAAAGAAAAGAAACGAAAGAAAGAAAACAAGGAAGGAGGAGGGGAGGAAAGGAAGAGGGAGGGAGAGTGCAAGGTAAAGGAGGAAGGGAGGGAGGGAAGGGAAGGGAAGGGAAAGGAAGAGAAGGAAGGAAGGAAGGAAGGAAGGAAGGAAGGAAGGAAGGAAGGAAGGAAGGAAGGAAAAGAAAAACAGGAGTATTGAAGTTGGGAGGGTCCACTGGTAAATTTTTGGAGGAAATACTGGTGAAAAGTTAAAATGCAAACACAAAGAAGGGAATGACAGACACCAGGGTCTTGTTGAGGGAGGAGGGTGAGGACTGTAAAACTACCTCTCGGGTACTATGCTTATTACCTCAGTGATGAAATAATTTGTACTCCAAACCCCCATGACATGCAGTTTCCCTATAGAGCAAACCTGCATATACACCCCTGAACCTAAAAGGTTTTTTTTTTCAAGTAAAGAAAGAAAAAATAGTAGTACCTCACAAGCTGCCAACTACCAGAGAGTTCTTTTCTCTCCAAACAAACTGATGAGGGTTTCTGCATGTTTTTCTAGCTAGAGTAATCACCTTTGCACACCTGGCATTAGTTATTCCTCTCAACAATACTATGAGGTAGGTTTTAGGTTCCCCATTTTACAGATGAGGTAGTGAAGCCTTTGAAAAGTTAAGTGGCAGAACCTGCATGTCAGTCCAAAGACAGACTCACCCTAACTCCCAGCCTAGCCCTCTTTCCACAGCTGCTTCTCAATGAGACAAACCAGGTGTTTGTCCCTACCTACAGGGGAAAAATCAAGGATTTTGAAAACTTGTAGAAGCAGCATTCCAATTAGAAATACAAAAGCCCATGGGGCTGCCCCAGATTACAGCCTGAGGTGAAATTATCTTCTTCCTCCTCACTTCCTGCAGGTCTTACCCAAATCGTTCTTTAACCCCTTCCTCTATCCCTTCCTCTTGCAGTCTTTTTGCCTCTCTCCTTAGCGTTAGCTTACCCTCTCCAGGTAGGGCAGTCAGGCAGGGAAGTCAGGAGTCCAGGTACTGGGATAGGGGTGTGGATCACTTTCACTTTCTGGGCTACTGTTCTTGCTTCCTTTTGGATGATGCAGTATTTTCTGAAATGAAAAACATAAAATGTTATTCATTTTATGTTTGCTCACTGTCTGAATCCATGTTAATTTATAAACCTTTGGCTCTACATCATTTATGTATTTTTGTGTTAATATTTTTAACTGTTTTTTTTTAAGTAAATGTACTCTGCGTTTGACAGACCAACCAAGAGAAATGTAAAAAGAGTCCATTTTTTAAAGTTTCACATATAAGGCGAAACATCTCTTTTTGTGTGGGTGCATGTGTATGTGCAGATTACAGGTTTTATCAGACACTTATTTGTTAATACTTATTGTCACAGTTTACAATGTGGCCCCTTGAGTCCCTCTGGACTATATGCAACCCAAATAACATAACCTTGAAAAATGCAATAAATCGAAAGTTGGAACCAAAAAAACAAAATTCAAATGCAGCAGATTTGTAACCTAGCAAATTCATTTATAGGAACTTTGTTCAAAAGCATTCCCATAATTGAACACAAGTATATATACAAAGATGTTCATTGCAGCACTCTTAGTGTGTAGAGAATAATTGAAAACAACACTGTGAGTAGCAGTGAAAATTTGGAAACAAAATAAAGATACATCCTTAACTCCTGACACAGAAGATATCTGTAGATTACTAAATGAAACTAGAAAGGTGTAGATCAATATGTTTATTAGAATACTATTGATAATTTTTGTAAATAGGAGATGTTAATAGCGGTTATCATTGGAGAATGAGATTGGATAAAGACTGGTGGGATGGGGTGGGAAGTGGAGATTTTACTTTATATAATCTCTCTGTGTGTTACGAATAACAGATACGACTTTAAATTTTTAGCTAGATTTTAAATGTTAATATTTTTATTTTTTTCCAATATGTTAACGATGTCTTCCAATAATACAATCTAAAAAAATAAAGATTATCAGATCATGAATTCATATGTTCTAATCATGTTTAATTACTAATCAGAACAAGGCCAAAAATAGAGACTATGTTCATGTCACCAGAGCCTGTCCCCAGATTTCAAGGAATCTATTAATGAATATTTTTTGATAAGATTATTCTTCTGGCCAGAAGTGGTGGCTCATGCCTGTATTCTAGCACTTTGGGAGGCTGAGGCAGGTGGATCACCTGATGTCAGGAGTTCAAGGCCAGCCTGACCAACATGGTGAAACCCTGTTTCTACTAAAAATACAAAAATTAGCTGGGTGTGGTGCTGCATGCCTGTAGTTTCAGCTACTCAGGATGCTGAGACAGAAGAATCACTTGAACTGGGGAAGCAGAGGTTGTAGTGAGCTGAGATGGCACCACTGCACTCCAGTCTGAGTGACAGAGTGAGACTCCATCTCAGGGAAAAAAAGGAAAGAAAAGATTATTCGTAGTCAGGTCTACCTTATTGCTTTGACATCAAAGCATATCAGATGTCTTTGTAAGAGTTTCTGCATTTAAAAATTGGACATATCGTGTCTTCAACATTATCCTAAGAACAGGTCTAGCACACCTATCTAAAGAGAAAGTCTTAATTACCCTCTTGTTTCCTTTTGAAGTGATCACAAACCATTTCCAGTTAATATTTCCCTGCTAAGTGCCAAAGCCTTGCTTCCCGTAGTCAGACAGGGTGTGCCCAGCTCAGGTGACTAACAAAACACCAACTAGCATGCTGTGAGCCACATCCAGCTCATGTGTATGTTTTGTTTGTCCCACACCATGGTTTTTAAATTTTTGAATTGGTTATCAAATTTTTAAATAGTTATATTTCAGATAAGAATCCAAATTTCAGGCAGGTGTGGTGGCTCACACCTGTAATCTCAGCACTTTGGGAGGCCGAGGCGGGTGGATCACGAGTTCAGGAGTTCAAGACCAGCCTGGCCAAGATGGTGAACTCCTGTCTGTATTAAAAATACAAAAAAATTAGCCAGGTGTGGTGGCAGGTGACTGTAATCCCAGCTACTCGAGAGGCTGAGGCAGAGAATTGCTTGAACCTGGGAGGCAGAACAGAGATTGGTTGCAGTGAGCCAAAATCGCACCACTGCACTCCAGCCTGGGCAACAGAGCAAGACTCCATCTCAAAAATAATAATAATAATAATAACAATAATAATTCTTAGGTTGGTCCAAAAGTAATTATTGTCATTAAAAATAATCAACTCTATGAAACCATAGAACCACTTGGACCTCATTCCAGTATGGCAACAAGCAGCTGGAGCTGAGCATGCTGCCCTCTTCACTCAGGGCATTAGATCCCCAGTTTGCCACAGTACCCAACACTCTCAATCTTACAACAACTTTGTTTCAACCACTTAGATTTCTTGCCTAGCTCTACAGTCAGTTTATTATAATTAGTTTGTTAAGAAACCCTTATTTTATTATTTTATATTTATTTAAAAGCCATATATAAAAAATTGACTATTTGCCAGGCATGTTTCTAAGTGCTTTACAAACAGTCTCATTCAACCCTCAAAATAACCATATAGAATTGACACTCTTGCTATTCTCATTTTATAGATCAGGTAACTGAGACCCACAAAAAATAAGTGACATATCAAAGGTCACTTAGCTAGTAAGAGGAGAAATCAACATTTCTGTGCATGTACTCTACCTCAAATATCTATGCTTTTAACCACCACTATGAAATAGTTTTATTTCTTCTTCTCTAGAAAAACCCCTTTACTACGGGGTGGAAGGTTCTCTTCTCAGACTACCTTCCTAAATCCCATCACCTTTTTATTTAAGATTCAGTCCAAGGGGGCGATGTGACTCACACCTGTAATCCTGCACTTTAGGAAGCCAAAGTGGGCAGACCGCCTGAGCTCACAAGTTCGAGACCAGCCTGGCAACAGAGTGAAACCCCGTCTCTACTATAATACAAAAAATTAGCCAGGCGTGGTGGCAGGCACTTGTAGTCCCAGCTACTCTGGAGGCTGAGGCGGGAGAATTACTTAAACCCAGGAGGTGGAGTTTGCAGTGAGCCAAGATCAGGACACTGCACTCCAGCCTGGGTGACAGAGAAAGACTCTGTCTCAAAAGAAAAAAAAAAGATTCAGTCCAGTTCACTTTAAATGCAACAATTGCAAATGTGATTTAAATCTCCCTCTCTTCCACACCTGCCATGACTAGAGTACAGCGTCACAGAATGGGAACAGCAGGACACATCTGCTCCATGTCCTCTTCTTCCTGGTGATGTCTCCTCTCTCCAGGGCAGAAGGGATAGAAAAACAGAGGCTTCCATGTGACAAGCCTCTCTTAGCTCCTTGTCTGTTGGCTTGGTGTGAACGATGGTGGCTTCAACCAGCTCAGTTGGTGAGTGGCCAGCACTGGTGCATTCAGAAGACTTGGTCACATCTTCACAAGAATCAGAGATAAAATGTTACCCTCAGGCCAGGAGCACTGGCTCATGCCTATAATCCCAGCTCTTTGGAAGGCTGAGGTGGATAGATTGCTTGAGGTCAGGAGATCAAGAATAGCCTGGCCAATATAGTGAAACTCCATCTCTACTAAAAATACAAAAATTAGCCGGGTGTGGTGGCACACACCTGTAGTCCCAGCTGCTCTGGAGGCTGAGACACGAGAATTGCTTGAACCCGAGAGACGGAGGCTGCAGTGAGCTGAGGTTTTGCTTTGAGAATATTATTGGCAATTACAGTTGCCACTGCCCCAGCAGAGCAACATTTCTCCAAATGGAAACAATGTTTTAAACCATTCAGGAACTACAGTTATATATTACAGACATTTTTTATATCTAATTGACATTATTGTCAGTAAAATGTGTCTTATATAAATCTTGATTTTGATGAAATGAAGGCAAGGGAGTAAATGCTATGGAATAAATACAAAATAATTGAACAATCATCCTTGATTTTTGCCATCCTTCTTTCTTTCTTTTTTTTTATTTTATTTTATTATTTTTTTTTTTGAGATAGTCTTGCTCTGTTGCCCAGGCTGGAGTGCAGTAGTGTGATCTTGGGTCACTGCAACCTCCGCCTCTCGGGTTCAAGCAATTCTTCTGCTTCAGCTTCCTGAGTAGTTGGGGTTACAGGCACACACTACCATGCCTGGCTGATTTTTGTGCTTTTAGTAGAGATGGGGTTTCACCATGTTGGTCAGGCTGGTCTTGAACTCCTGACCTAGTGATCCACCTGCCTTGGCCTCCCAATGTGCTGGGATTACAGGTGTGTGCCACCACACCTGGCTGATTTTTGCCATCTTACAATCACATGAAGACTATAGCTATTTACAAATTTTTCAATTTTATCATTTTGAAGATACTTTTGTCAAAGTAGGTCAGTAGAAGACATTTTGTCCAACAGTATGTTAGCTCAGTTTATAAACTTTTCCATGTTTTCATATGATATGCAGCTTCAATTTATACTCCTGACCCGAGTCTCAAAAATATCGGGGGCAGGCCTGTTTATAAATGTCCAGAAGAGCAGCTTTCCATGGAACATTTGTTTGGGAAAAGATGCTACATAGACACTGGAGGTCAAAGTATTGTTTTGGATTCTCTTTCCATTTCACATCGACTTCCTACCAACGCTCTTGACTGTTATTTTTCTTTCCATCAAACCTGACTTCCTCTACAGTAATTAACAGACTGATTCATTGGCTTTTCTGTCATCCCTTATTAGCTTAAAATCCTTTTGGTCCTATGATGAGTTCCTAGGCAAACAATGCTCTTAATCAGTCCCCACATCATCAGCCAAGGTCCCATCATTGTGAAATCTTTAGGCCTCAGATGGCGAGTATGTGTTGCATGTGCCACCATTTTGTCTTTGGTACCCATGGCAGACATTGCTAACTGATCACAGAATCTTTCCCACGGATTCCTGGATGCAGTTTCAGAATGCATTCTTCTCCTCTACAGGGATCCAGATCACTATTACTAATAGTCTGGAGTTGGCATGAGTAACGAAACCTATTTGCCATTCCTGGTCCAAACCTGGGTCAGGTTTTGTGATAGGTGTTAGTCACATGAGTGAATGAAACAGCCTCTCCTTTTGAGACTTTCAAATTTACTGGTAAGTGGCTTTTAATGATCTGGATGAGATTCTATACATCTTCTAAGAATTATCTCCCATTTCTGAAGTCACTCTGAAAGCCAGAAATCTCCTTTAGGAATTTTTTCAAGGAAAGAAACATTAGACATAAAAACACTTAAATGGTGTTGATTTCAGAATTTTTAAGCCATGGCCCAAAACATACTTTTATTTTGAAATAACCCTAACCCTTCATATACTTTATTCAAGTATAACAATTATAAAGAAGTGAAGAAAATCTTGTGTGCAGCTTGATGAATTAAACACACCTGTGTAAAACATTCCCCAGATGGAGAAATAGAGCATTGCTAGCACCCAAAATTACCCTGCGCCCTTTCTCAATTATCTCCATCTTGTGCCTGTCCCAGCCAGCTGGGTGGCTAAAGCAGGAGAATCACTTGAACCTGGGAGGTGGAGGTTGCAGTGAGCCCAGATTGCACCACTACACTCCAGCCTGGGCAACAGAGCAAGACTCTGTCTCTCTCTCTCTCTCACACACACACACACACACACACACATCCACCCCCCAGGAGGGTAGGTATGAGTATCTTATTGACTCAGGCCAATTTATTTAAGAGACAGGACTGGGCCAGTTTCCATGGCTCACACCTATAATCCCAGCACTTTGGGAGGCCAAGGTGGGCGGATCACCTGAGGTCACGAGTTCAAGACCAGCCTGGCCAACATGGTGAAACCCCATCTCTACTAAATAATACAAAAATTAGCTGGGCATGGTGGCAGTCGCCTGTAATCCCAGCAACTTGGGAGGCTAAGGCAGGGAGAATTGCTTGAACCCGGGAGGCAGAGATTGCAGTGAGCCGAGATCATGCCACTGCACTCCAGCCTTGGTGACAGAGTGAGACTCCGTCTCAAAAAAAAAGAGACAAGACTTTTCCCAAAGTGCTATCTTTGCTGTAAGTCAAGTATCCATATATGTGTGAGTTGGTTTCTGATCTTACAATTCTGTCTCACTGTTTATTTGTCTATCTTTATGTTAAATCTTCACTGTTTTTATCATTGTACCTTGACAAATATTGACATCTGGTAGAATGAATCCTCCAACTTGGTTCTCTTTAATAGTGTCTTGACTATTCTTGGCCCTTTGCATTTCATGTGTTTGTATTTCATAAGTTTTAGAATCATCTTGTCAATTTCCACACCAAAAAATAAGTTGTTAGGACTTGAATTTGGTTTAACTGGAATCCATAGATCAGCTTGGGAAGGTATAACATATTTATAATATTGAGTCTTCCAATTTATGAAAATGATATATCTCTTATTTGTTTATGTCATCTTTAGTTTCTCTAAATAATATTTTATAGTTGTATTAAATTCCTACAGTTTTTCATTTGATTTATTTCTAGGTAGTTTATGTTTTTTGATGCTATTGCAAATGGTACCATTTCTAAAATTTCACTTTCTAATTGTTTGTTGTTGGTATACAGAAATACAGTTGATTTTTTTTATACTGACCTTTTGTCCCATGAACTTGCTGAATTTACCTGTTGATTCTAATAGTTTATCTATAAAGTCTTTTAGTCTTATATACATAATTATGTCATCTGAAAATAATGTTGTACTTATTATTTTCCAATCCAAGTACTTTTTTCTTATTTTCCAGGCTAAGAACTCTAATACAATCTTGAGTAGAAGAGGTGATAGCAGATATCCTCGTCTTGTTCACAATCCTAGAGAAATATTTCAGCATTTCACCATTAAGTATGATGTTTTTGTAGAAATCCTTTATTTTATTGAGAAAATTCCCATCTATTCCTAATTCACTGGTCTTCTTTTTAATGTATGCTCAATTTTATCACTTTTCCTGCATCTCTAATTGTGTAATTTTTTCCCTTAATCTATTAATGTGGTAAAAGACAGATTGTTTCTTAAATGTTAACTTCTAGATTATATTCAATTTTTCCATGTGTACCTTTTTTATGTGTACCAGAATTTGATTTGCTTATATTTTGGTTGAGATTTTTTAAATCTATGTTATGAGAGAGATTGGTATTTTCACTTCTTGTGTTTTACTTATCGTGTTTTAGTATTAAGATTGTGCTAGCCTCATAAAACAAGTCTCTTTTACTATTCTATGAGTTTTTGTCATATTGTCATTATTTCTTCCTAAAATGTTATGACTCACTAGTGAAGCCATCTGGGCCTGGAATTTTCTTTGGGAGAATATTTTTTTATTATGGATGAAATTCCTTTCTTTCTTTCTTTCTTTTTTTTTTTTTTTGAGAACAGATCTCACTCACTGCAGCCTCAAATTCCTTCCTGAGCTCAAGTGATCCTTCTGCCTCAGCTTCCCAACTAGCTGGGTACACAGGTGTACACCACCACACCTGGTTAAATTTTTAAAATTTTTTTGTAGAGACAGGGTCTCACTATGTTGCCCAGGATGGTCTCAAACTCCTAGGCTCAAGCGGTCCTCTCACCTTGGCCTCCCAGGGTGCTGGGACTACAGGTGTAAGCCACTGCACCCAGCAAAAATCTATCTCTTTAGTAGCTTTAGGACTATTCACATTTATCTTTCTTCTTACGTCAATTTAGTTAAGATGTGTTTTCTTAGGATATCGTCCATTTCATGTAAATTTTCAAATGAAACTTAAAATTATCCACAATGGCCTTTTTGTGATTTTAAATATCTGTAGGATTTGAAACGACGTGCCCTTTTTCACCCTTCATATTTGTTATGTGTGTTTTCTGTACTTCTTTTGATCAGACTTGACAGAGGCTTGTCCAGTTTATCATTATTACCTTTTTTTTTTTTTTGAGACGGAGTCTCGCTCTGTCGCCCAGGCTGGAATGCAGTGGTGCAATATCAGCTCACTGCAACCTCTGCCTCCCGGGTTCAAGCGATTCTCCTACCTCAGCCTCCTGAGTAGCTGGGATCACAGGCCGCACACTACCACACCAGGCTAATTTTTGTATTTTTTAGTAGAGATGGGGTTTCACCATGTTGGTCATGCTGGTCTCAAACTCCTGACCTTGTGATCCACCTGTCTCAGCCTCTCAAAGTGCTTGGATTACAGGCGTGGACCTGGCCTTGACTTTGTAATAATAGCCATTCTGACTGGTATGATATGGTGTCTCATTGTGTTTTGGTTTGCATTTCTCTCATGATTAGTGATGATAAGCATTGTTTCATATGTTTCTGGCCGTCTTTTTGTGAGACATGTCCTTTGCCCATGTTTTAATGGGGTTTGGTTTTTTCTTGTTGAATTAAGTTCCTTATAGATTCTGGATATTAGACCTTTGTCAGATGCATAGTTTATGAATATTTTTTCCATTGTCTGTTGATAGTTTCTTTTCCTATGCAGAAGCTCTTTAGTTTAATTAGGTCCCAATTGTCAATCTTTGCTTCTATTGCATTGCTTTTGAGGACTTAGTTATAAATTATTTGCCGTGCCAATATCCAGAAAGGTAGTTCCTAGGTTTTCTTCTAGGTTTTTTATAGTTTTAAGTCTTACATTTAAGCCTTTAATCCATCCTCAATTAACTTTTGTATATAGTGAGAAACAGGAGTCGAATGTCATTCTTCTGCATATGGTTAGCCAGTTTCCCCAGCACCATTTATTGAATAGGGTGTACTTTCCCCATTGTTTATTTTTGTTTACTTTGTCAAAGATCAGTTGGTTATAGGTATATGCCTTATTTCTGTGTTCTCTGTTCTGTTCCATTGGTGTATGTGTCTATTTTTGTACTAGCACCATGCTGCTTTGGTCACTATAGACTTGTAGTATTGTTTGAATTCAGATAATGTGATGCCTCTGGCTTTGTTCTTTTTTTTCTTAGGATTGCTTTGTCTGCAATATTATCCAATTCAAAATATATTTTAATTTCCCTTATGATTTCTTCCTTGACTCATAGTTTAAGTTAGGCAATAAATACATTTTTTAATTTCCAAATATTTGGGAATTTCCTAGCTTTTTTCTTTGTTTTTTTTTTGAGATGGATTGCAGTGGCATGATCTCAGCTCACTGCAACCTCTGCCTCCTGGGTTCAAGCAATTCTCCTGCCTCAGCCTCCTGGGTAGCTGGGATTATAAGCATGTGCCACCATGGCTGGCTAATTTTTATAGTTTTAGTAGAAATGGGGTTTCATCATGTTGGCCAGCTGGTCACAAACGTAACCTCAAGTGATTCACTCACTTTGGCCTCCCAAACTGCTGGGATTACAGGCATGAGCCACCTCACCCGGCCCTAGTTTTCTTTCTGTTATTAATTTCTAGCTTGATTCCGCCATGATCACAGAATATACCACGCCTAATTTTAATAATTTGAAAGCTACTAAGAATTACCCTATGGCCCAGCATATGGTCAATTTTGGCAAATGTTCCATGTTTATTTGAAAATAATGTGTATTCTATAGATGTTTAGTACTTTATTCTAAATGTATCAATAAGATTATATTTATAATTTGTATTGAGTCATCTATATTCCGATTTTTTATCTACTTGTTCTACCAGTTCCTGAGAGAACTGTATTGAAACCTCCTGCCATAATTGTGAAATTTTCTATTCCCCTTTTAGTTCTGTCAGTTTTTTGCTTTATATATTTTGAGGTAATGTTATTAGTGTATATAAATTAAGTATTTTTTTTCTGGTGAATTGACACTTTTTATGTAATTTTTTTTCTTAATCTATAGCAACTGTGCACTACTGACATTTGAGATATGGGCAGGAGAATTCTTTGTTGGGTGGGAGGTCTGTCCTGTGCACTGCAGAATGTTTAGCAGCATCCTTGTCCTCTACCCATTAGATGACAGTAGCATCCTCACCCCAAGTCACGACAATCAAAAATAGCTCTAGACATTGGCAAATGTCCATTGGGGGGCAAAATCACTCATAGCTGAGAATCACTGATTTATAGTAATGCTTTATACCATAAAGTCTACTTTATCTGATTTAACACATCCATGTTCTATCGGTATTTCCAAAGTTTTTTCTATCATTTTACTTTCAACTTTTCAATATTGGTACTCAAGACGTCTCTTGTAAACAACATAAACTTAATTACCTTTTTAATCAGTCTGACAATCTTTTAATTGTAATTGGATTATATGTTCCTTTTATCTATAATGTAGCCACTGATTTATTTGGGTTTAACCCTATCATGTGACTATTTATTTCACATTTAATTAATTATTCTATGTTCTTTCTTCTCCCCTTACATGCCACTTTAGTTTTTTTTTCTTATTTTGTTATCACCCCATTGGTTGAGCATTCTTTTATTATTCTTTTACTGGTTATCCTAGAGATCACATCTTTAACTTATTAAAATGTAATATGCAGTAACCAAAACAGCATATCACATCAATGAGTGCAGTGGCTCATTCATACACCAAACTTCAGTAGCACACAATTTACCCACATGAACAAACCTGCAACAAAAACCTGAACCTAAAAGTTGAAAATAATAATAATAAATAAAATGTAATATGTTTGTATTTTTGTCACTTTCTGTATTATTCTTAGACCTTAGACCTTTTTATTTCACTTACCTCAATCTCACTACTTGAGCCGGGACAGCCTGTAATCCCAGCACTTTGGGAGGCCCAGGTGGGCAGATCACCTGAGGTCAGGAATTCAAGACCAGCTGGCCAACATGGCAAAATCCCATCTCTACTAAAAATATAAAAATTAGGTCAGGCGCAGTGGCTCATGCCTGTAATCCCAACACTTTAGGACGCTGAGGCAGGTAGATCACAAGGTCAGGAGTTCAAGAGCAGCCTGACCAACATGGTGAAACCCTGTCTCTAGTAAAAATACAAAAATTAGCAGGGCATGGTGGCACATGACTGTAATCCCAGCTACTCAGGAGGCTGAGGCAGGAGAATCGCTTGAACCGGAGAGGCACGGGTTGCAGTGAGCTGATTGCACCGCTGCACCCCAGCCTGGGCTACAGAGTGAGACTCTGTCTCAAACAAGCAAACACACACACACACACACACACACACACACACACACACAAATTAGCTGGGTGTGGTGATGTGCACCTGTAATTCCAGCTACTCAGGAGGCTGAGGCAGGAGAATTGCTTGAACCTGGGAGGTAGAGGTTGCAGGGAGCCAAGATGGAGCCACTGCACTCCAGCCTGGGCAACAGAGTGAGACTCCATCTCAAAAAACAACAACAACAACTCACTATTTGTAAATTTTTAATTACCCATATACATAACCCAAGTAAGTGATCATTATGAAATTTTATGGTTTTTCTTTAGATTTACTCAAATATTTATTCTATTGTTCTTCATTTTGTTCTTCACCTTGCTGTTTGTCTGGGATCATTTTCTTTCCACCTGACTAGCTCCCTTTAGTATTTCATTTAGTGCAATTCTGCTGCTGATAAATTCTCTAGGTTTATATTTATTTGTCTAAAAATTATTTCCCTTTTATTTGTAAGGTAGTTTGCTTTGAATTTTAGGTTACTAGTTTTCTTTCTGCTGATTAATCAGCTATCATTCTTTCTGCTGCACCTTTGAAGATAATGTGTTTTTGCCTTTGTCTTCTTTTTACATATTCTCATTGTCTATAGGTTTCAACAATTTTTTTATTATGGTTATTGGTTTTGGGTTTTGATTTTGGAGTTCTTTTTTTTTTCTTGAGACAGCATCTCACTCTGTCACCTAAGCTGAAGTGCAGTAGCACAATCACAGCTCACTGCAGCCTCAACCTCCCCAGCTAAAGTGATCCTCCTAACTTAGCCTCCCAAGTAGCTGGGACTACAGGTGCATGCCACCACTCCTGGCTTTTTTTGCTGTTGTTGTTAGAGACAGGGATCCATTATGTTGCCCAGGGTGGTCTCAAACTCCCGGGCTCAAGTGATTCTCCTGCCTTGGCCTCCCAAAATCCTGGGATTACAATCATGAGCCACCACATCCAGCCTACTATTATGTTCTTAGGAGTGGTTTTAAAAAATATATCATGATTGATGTTCAAAATACTATTTAATCTATGGCTTTATATCTGTCTCATTTAATTTGAACTGTTATAACAAAAATATCATAGACTGGGTGGTTTATACAGGCATTTATTTCTAACAGTTCTGGAAGATGGGAAATCCAAGATCAATGCACCAGCAGAGCTGGTATCTGGTGAGGGCACATTTCCTGATTTGCAGATCACCATCTTCTCACCGTATCCTCATATGGTAGAGGCAGAGAAAAGAAGCAGGCTCTTGGCTGGGCGTGGTGGCTCATGCCTGTAATCCCAGACTTTGGGAGGCTGAGGTGGGAGGATCACCTGAGGTCAGGAGTTCGAGACCAGCCTGGCCAACATGGTGAAGCCCCGTCTCTATTAAAAATACAAAATTAGCCAGGCGTGGTGGTGCGCACCTGTAATCCCAGCTACTCAGGTGGCTGAGGCAGGTTCAAGAATCAGTTGAACCCAGGAGGCAGACGTTGTGGTGAGCTGAGATTGCGCATTGCACTCCAGCCTGGGCAAAAGAGCAAAACTCTGTCTCAAAAAAAGAAAAAAAAGAATAAGAAAAAGAAAAGAAGTAAGCTTTTTTTGTATCTCTTCTCATAATGGTACTAACCTCATCATGAGAACTCTATTTTCATGACCTAATTACCTCCCCAAGGCCCTACCTCCAAATACCATCACATTGGGGATTAGAGTTTCAACATATGAATTGGGGGTGGGAGGACACAAACATTCAATCCATAGCTGTATTGTTAATCAGTTTTCGCAAATTCTTGACCATCACTGCTTCAAATATTGCTTATATTCCATTCTCTCCCTCTCAACATCATTTGGGACTTCATATTAGATTTTTCACCGTATCTCATAGAAGATACTAACAAATACTAGCTAATAGAATATTAGCTAGTATTTGTTAGTATTATTACAAATAGAATATTAGCTAGTATTTGTTAGTATTATTACAAATACTAGCTAATATTTGTAGTAATATTACAAATATTAGTAATATTACAAATACTAGCTAATAGAAAGTTAGTGTATATTACAAATACTAGTTAATAAAAAGTTAGTGTAAGTATACTATGTTCTTGTCTGTTTTTTCCTCCCTTTTTTTTCCCTCTGAGCTTCTATCTGAATACTATTCTTTTTGATCTGTCTTCCAGTTCACTAGCTTATCTCAGCTGTATGTAATCTGCTATTAAACCCTGCTTCTGTTATTTGTTTCTACATTAAAAAAAACAGCCCAAAATTTTGTGGCTTAAAGCAACTGCCATTATTTACTTGCTCATGGTCTGTGATCTGGGTAAGGCTCAGTAGGGATAGTTTGTCTCTGCCACATGGTGTTGGCTAGGATAGCTTAACTGAGGTTGGATCCAAGATCATTTTGCTTACATATCTACCACCTCAACAAGAGGAACTGGAAGAGTTGGGGACTGGCTGGGCCTCTCTCTCCTCTCTTTCTCCAGGACCCATCTCTCTCCATGTGCCCCACTTCTCCATACTAGCAAGGTAGTTATGATTCTTTACATGGTAGGTCAGCACTTCAAGAGGGCGAAATAAAAGCTGCTAGGCCTCTTCATGTCTAGGCTTCAAACTATCAAAACATCATTTCTCCCACCTTCTTCACTCTACACAGTAGCCCTTCCGATGGTTAGATACAGATACCCTAGCCTCCTGGGACTCCCATACCACTACTTCATCGGGCATACTTTTGATTCCTTCAGTATCCTCCATGGGTCCTAGATCTAGAACAATGATGATACATAACAGCACTCAACAAATATTTATTCAATAAATGAATGAATGCTAACTAATAATATAATTGTGATCTAATACTCCCTTCAGCAGCATATACACTACTATTGAAACAATACTAGCACAAATGGTAGGCAAACTTGCAAAACTCTTTAAACTTTTAATATATTCTACATCTTGAACCCCTTCTCTCCAATTAGCTAGCAATACAGTGAAATCACCCAGTTTGCTCCTCAGCCTACAACACGACAGTGAAGAGGTAAGAATGAAAACAACCTTAGTGGAAATAGTCTTTGGGCTCAGAGTCTCAGGAGAATTCCTAGGACCTAAAGCAATCCCTCTTTCCATGCCCAAATAAGGTCTCAGGTAGCTCGAGCAGTGCCTTCCAAGACCATTAATGTTTCTGGGGTTATGACTGAGATGCTATCTGCATTTCTACTTGGTGGCCTAAGTACAGTTGCTGCTGTTACCCATCCCTACTCAGGCAATACTGGCTGATGCCAACATTTAACCCTGGCCCTCTCCCCTCATGGCCCATGTTGACTCTACAGTGCCTTTACCAACCTAGAACTGCCCCTGATGCTCACACCAAGATGGGAGTTGTCTCTCTCACTACAAGTAGTATATTACAGTTTTTTTATTTGACTCTCAAGAGGGTGTCAATATCTTACCGACCTTTCTCTTTCGAGGAAGGTGAGACCAGTCCCCTGGAATTGGGTTGAAAGACATTTGAGAAATACCTCGAGTGGCAAAAGTAATGGAAATGGACTCTGATGCAAGGCCCAGGGAACTCATGCTGAGTGTGTGTGTGTGTGTGAGTGAGTGTGTGTGTGTGTGTGTGTGTGTGTGTGTGTGTGTGTATACACCAACTTTTCCTGAATCCCCTTCCAGTTCTTTTCACCACACCATGTAAACAACAACAAAGATAACAATATCGACTAACATTTAATGAGCACTTACTGTATGCCAGACACTGTTCTAAGTGTCTTATATGTATCACCTCATACATAACTTGGACAGAGGAATAGATTTTAGGCAATTGAAGCATTATGGAATGGGTGAATTTGGGGGCAAGATTTGAAGGAATTGTTAAGAGTTTTATTAGGAAGCTAAGTCAAGATATGAAAGAAGACGGTGATAACAGGATCATGTCAACTATATATATGTGTGTGTGTGTGTGTGTGTGTTTGTGTGTATGTGTATGAGAAGAGGATGGTAAAAATAGATCAAGAAGAAAAGGCAGGGAGAAGTACTAGCCCACAGGGATTTGAGAATGCTGAAATCAAAAGTGATCAAAGAAAGTCGATATTATCACCATTTGTGAATTAATTTCCTTCTAAGTTTCAGAAGTAAAATTAATGTATGCTATTTTGATACAGCAAATAGACCAGCTCCTGGGGCCACACTGACTAAAATAAAATACATCAGACTATTTTAATGGTCCTAATGATATCTCTAAAGGGCTACATATTATCTGTTAAATATTTGAATAGAGCATTGTTCTGGAATAGCCACAGCTTAGTCCTTTGCATAAAGTGGAAGAACCAGTCTGAAAGCTCTGTCTGCAGTGAAAGCCACAGGGCAATGCTTCATCCCCAGCAGCAATGAGTTGATAAGGTGGTCTGCATCCATCCTGGCTGCAGAGACAGATGGGCTCACAGCCAAGAGCATTAGGAGATTCCTGATGATCAGCCAGGGAGAGCCCATGTGAGTATATTATTATGTCTGATTTGGTTTGATAAGAGATTGAGAGGCAAATAACATGTGCTGAGCAAACCTGAAACCAAAGCCTAGACTGGGAGAAATTTTCACCTTCTCAAAATTACCAAACTCCATCAATTATGTACTCTATTGGCTGCTTCTCCTCATTACAAACTAAAATTTCTCCTAGCTTTAAAACCCAGACAGAAATCACAACAGAATAACTCTCTTCTCATATTTTTTTTTAAGAGATGAGGTCTCTGTTGCCCAGGCTGGAGTGCAGTGGAGTGATCACAGCTCACAGCAGCTTCGAACTCCCAGGCACAAGCAATCTTAGAAGCTCACACCATCATGCCTGGCTCCTTCATCCTTTCTTGCTACTCCTTCTCCACTGCCAGCAATGAGCAATGAGTTATCTACACTTCCTGCCTCCACATTTTCACCTCTTACACTTCAAGTCACCACTCTCTGGTGTCTTCTATCATTCAGTGAAACAGTTCCCAACGAGGTTCATCAGTGACTTCTCAATCACCAGGTTCAATGGACTCATCTCCTTCCATATCTTACTTGACCTCCTTGTGGCATCTACCCAGACATTTCCTTCCTTCTGGAAATTCTTTTACTCCTTGGCTTCTATGACACTAAACTCTTCTTCTACTTGACCCTTAGATGTCAGTGTTACCTGGCTCCAAACTTGGCCATTGCTTTTCTCATTCTACAGTTTTCCTGGGCATCCTGTTATGGTTTCAATGACCACTTATAATTGATATCACTCAAAGGTCTACATTCTGTCTTGACCACTTTCTCTAAGCTGTATATTTAGCTGCCCACTAAATATATCTCTGGATGGCCCATGGAAATCTCAACACATCCCAAACTACTCAAGATCTCACCTCCAAAACTTCCCCATTCTTCATGGATTTCTGCAACTTGGTGAGTATCAAAACTAATCATCCTGTTGCTCCAGCCAGAAACCAGGGAATCAGTTTCTACTCTTCCTCCTTCCTACCCATCTGCCACCCAAAAAATCAGCAAGCATTATCTCAGCCCTTGTCTTCTCTCTCCTGGTGAGAGCCTATCAGCGGAGGTCCTGCCCCCAGCCTCTCACCCTCAAGTCTAGTCTTATGCCGGCCACCAAAGTAATCTGTCTAAACCCAAACTGTGATCATGTCCCTCCGCTGCTTATTGCCCTCTCCTCGTTGGCTTCCAACTGACAACCTTTCCCCTCTCATTTCTCTCCTCTCCCCTATATCCACCCCATGCCCACAGGAAGGCTGGACTGTAGGGGCAAGCAGGCAACAGCTAGGGCTTTGGCAGCTAGTCAGAGGGATCTGAGTCTGACATATAAGGATACAGAAATTATTCTACAGCTTCATGAGCAGTGTGTGAAGCTGCATAGTAGGTTCTAGAAGAGAGAGATGTTAGCAGATTATTACAACTGAGGCAAAAATGACCTAGACTCATCTTCCACAGTGAGAAAAGAGGAAAAAATGAACCTGTAGGACAGGTGAGTACAGGTCAATAACAAAAAAAAAAGCGGGGGGGAGTGGGGAGGAAAATCATGAGATGCAAGTAGTAAGGAAATGCATTAGTAATGTAAAAGCAGTACTAACAAAGTAAATAATCCAAAAGAAATCTAGAGACTTTAAAGCCCCATTATAGGAAGCACAGCACCACAGAACAAGAGCAGGGGTTAAAACATACACCCACCATTCTACCAGCAAGCAAGGCAGGCCGATGGTGGGGAAAACTAGCTTCTGTAAAAGGGAGAGGACAGAGACGACTGGCAGAGAATACAGACACAAATGAGAACTGTCCTTGTGACAAGGTGAAGGCCACAGAGTCAGCAGCACTCAGGAGCTGTGCCGGCCGACCCCGTAAGGAATGCAGGCAACATACAGCATGATGAAAGAAGCAGCATTCATTCACTGGGCAGACCCCAAACGACTCCTTGAATTATTTATTCTACTTACTCCTCACAAAAGAGGTGTTAGGAAGATTCTTACTCTAAAAATGTCTTTGAAAGCAGCCAGCTATGGAATTTAGAGTAAAATAGTGGTAAACGAACACGTTGTTCTAAACCTAATGAACTGTATACATACATAAATCTCCAGAACGGGATGCTAATTTCAAAACGTTGTCCAAAAGGTTGCCAGGATTGGAAACAAGTCACCGGCCAGAGCAAGTACTTTTCACAAACACTGCAGGCCTATGAAACCCACACAGAGAGCATAGTCGCTTATGGACTTTGGACTCATGTGGATCCAGGTTCGAATCCTGTCTCTGCCATTCGGCAAATGAGAAAATCTCCCATGACTCCGGTTAAACAGCTTGCCCTAGGTGGGTCACACTGCACTGTTAAGGGCAGACCTGGGGCAAGAACCCAACAAGGCCGCTGACTCCGGAGCGGTGCTCTTTCCCGCAGCCTGGTGCCCAGGGCAGAGTCCCCTCGCGCCGCTGACCCCCGAGCCTGGAGCGCCTTTGTCCCCGACTCACCAGAGAGCACCCGCGGAAGTGGCCGGCTGGGGGCAGCCTGGAGGGGGTCGAGTCAGCGGGAGGTGGGCGTGGGACCGGGGGGCGCGAGTGGGTAGGGCCCCCAGAGTGGCGCGGACAGGCGGGGAAGGGGGCAGCCGGTGGTGATTGGCTGGGCTGCGGCAGGCAGCTCTGGGCCAGGAACAAAAGAGAGCGGGCGGCGGGCGTCCTCCGGCGTAGGCGCTCCCGCCCGCCCAGCACGGGCTTCTGTGCTGGGGGAGGACGCGCCCACCGCCTGCCTGCCCGCCCGCCGAGCAGCCCGGGGTGGCGCGCTCGGTTTCTACGCGAAAGCCGGCCGTGTACCTAGGAATTAACCGGCCGGCGCGGGAGGGGAGGGGAGGGGAGCGGGAAGCGGGGTTGGGGGGGGATGCTGAGCGCGCGCGAGAACAATAATAAGATCGTGTTTGCGGTCGCTGCCCGAGGAGGAATTCGGAGCAGACGCGAGGCCCGGCGCTCGCGCCGCGCCCGGGAGCCCGGGAGGGAGGCCGGCGGCGGCGGCGGCATGAGGCAGGCGACGCGGCGCTTGTGAGCAACGCGCGCGGCGGCGGCGGGGACCTTGGCGCGGCCGGGGGCTCCCCTCCCCCGCTGCCGGGCCGTGATTTGCCGGGCCTGCTGCGCCCCCCGCCCACCCCTCGCCTCAGCCGCCGCCTCACCGCTTCCCCTCGTCGGAGCGGCCGCTCGTCCGCCCGGCTCGAGGCCCGCGAGGAACGCGGCGCAGTCCGTCTGCCCGCGGGGGGCGGCCTCCCGGCATCTTCGCGGCGACCAAGGACTACTAGGAAGGGGAGCGGCTGGGATGGCGCGTCCGCGGCCTCGCGAGTACAAAGCGGGCGACCTGGTCTTCGCCAAGATGAAGGGCTATCCGCACTGGCCGGCCCGGGTGAGTACCGCGGCCGCGCGCGGGCCCGCCCGCCCACCATTTTCCCCTTCATGATGGCGCGCCCGCCCCCTTTCCCTATCGCCTCAGCCCGGAGCTCGGAGCTCGCAGCTCGCAGTCGGCGGCGGTGAGGGCTGAAGGCGGCGCGGCGCAGCGCGGCGCGAAGACCGGGCCGGAGCTGAGGCAAAGGGCTCCCGGCCGCGCCCGCACTCCTCCAGGGCGGCCATCCTTCCGCCCACTTTCGAAGGCGGGTCCGGCCCCCGCAGGCCCAACGCTGCCTTCCTCCTGGAAAGCCGGTGCCGACCGGGAAGCCACGCCGCCGGGCAGGGTCGTTGGTGGATACCCTGGGTCCTGGGCGAACGTCGGGGCAGGTAGGGCAGCGGGGAGCAAACGGCTGTCCGCGAGCTGGCGAGCGCCGGCGGCGGTAAATCCTGGAAAGGAGTAGTGGTCATCCAGAGGCCAGCGGGAGCCTCTTGGCAGTCATTCATGCATCTCTTCGCCTTCCAGACTTGTTGAGTTTTCCGTGAGCGCGATTCCCCGTGCCCCGCCTGCCCTATCATTGTCCCGGGGTACGTGCCTCTCTGGTGCCTATCGTTCTTTTAAGCCGACCCCAAATAGCCGAGAGCTTGCAGCCTAGCTCTGACTGGTGGGTCCAGCAAGCTCCTTGTGCCTTTCCACCTCCATATTTGTTTTAGGTAGAATCTCAAACCTTATTCTTGGCCTCCCACTACAGTCCACAGTAGCTCTCTTCCTACCATAACAAGGTTGTCGTTGGGCTTTTTTTCTAGAAAGCATCTGCATGTAATACAGCATTCACAATTTTTATTAAGCCCTTTGAGGAAGACACACAACACTGCCAGGTATGCTTTGTGTTTTAGAAGAAATCCCTTTTTTTTTTTAATATGTTGGCAGTTGAGTGCCTGAAATAAGAAATCTTGTGAAAAGGAGGGTCAAGCCATCTTAGAGATTATATTGGTATCCTTGAGGAACGGAAACAGTCATGGAGAAAATTGGCATAAATATAGAGTGAGCTCTAAGATGTTGTATTGTAGTTAAGTAAAGATAGCAAGACCAAGAAAAAAAATACACCATTCACAAAAGGAAGTGACATCATGAGTGGCCAGACTGAAATTTAGTGAACTTGAAGTAATGGATGGACATAATCACTTTTTTAATGTTTGGTTTGGCACAATTGTCAAATGGAAAGAACACTAGGCCAAGAATTGGGGGACCTGGTGTCTGGTTCAGGCTCTATTTTGGACTAATCATTTCAACTGTCTGCATATCCATTTCTGCAACTCTAAAATCATCTCTAGGATCCTTTCCAACACTAACAACCTCAGATATCAAGAGGAAAAAACAGTCTTATTCAGGTTCCAGTAGACTGTGAAAATAACTTCACATCTGAACTGTAGGTTGTCCTTAAATAAGGCAAAGTTTTCAAGGTAGAATAACTGGTTATTTTTTATGCTATAATACAGTATTGCTTAGAGAGGCAAGATTTGTGATTTTAGGAGTCCCTGAATATATTTGTGACTTCAGAAAATCCCCAAATCTATTTGCCAAATAAGAAATGTACAGCTTTAGGGCATATGTATATATACACAGTCAAAAGTCAAAGGTTACCATTACTAGTTGGTCATTTCCTAGTAATTTAATGGCTTTTAAAATCTTACCATTTAAAAATATCTTCTGATAGTCAAAAAGAAAATAGACTTAAAATTTCATTAACATGTTGCTTGTACAGGTTGGCCACCTGTAGTAATTTGTGAAACAGAAAAATCCTACAGAAGTTGTCTTAGTTGTCTAATTGTACATAAAATTACTGGAAGTGATCATTCTAAATCAAGGCAAAATGGAAAATAAAATGAGGAAACAAAATTAGGTTTTTAGATAAAATAAGTACAAGAAAGAGAAATCTGTGTCTATTCACATTTAACGAGCTCCTCAAAGAAAGAACCTAAGACTCTTAAAAAGTATTATTTTATCGTGAGTGGCATGCTGTGATTTCCAAGGAAAGGTAAAGATTAGAACAAGAAGAAAAAGATTTGAGTCCCTCCTTTTTTTGCAGTGCATGTACTTCACATACGTTTTCATTTTTTTCATTCTAGTTCTATAAGGCATTATAGCTTTGTTGATGATAATGTTATAAAATACTAACGGGAAATAAAAAGCCTTGCTTATTGAAATTTCAAATACTATCACTTGATATGAAGGCCAGTCATGTGGGGATTAGATACCCTATGGCCCCAAGGACTCAAACCTAGGAAGAAATCCAGGAGGAGACAGATTTCAGAATTCATATTGTAGGAAGGAACTTTCTATTAGTCAGAGCTGGTTCATGCAGGAATGGAGAAGCAACTTCTCTGCTCTAGGGAAGATGTTTGGTCCTAGGCAGCCCTTTGTAAGGAATGTAGGTCAGGAGGATTCAGAATTCCTACAGGTTGGATTCAGCTCTTGGCTGGGCTTCACACTGTGACCTTGTGCATGTTCTGTAATCTAAGTTTCAGTTTACTTGTCTGTAAAATAAGGATAATTTGCACTTCACAAATAAAGAGTATCTAAAAGCACCAAGTGATGGTACTTATATGTTCCTACCTTTTTCCTTTTTGAATTTCTAACTTTCCCTTGTATCACTACATTATTTTAAATTATTAATATTTGTCAACTTTCAACTCAGATTTATTTTTCTCAATATTTTATCCTGAAAAATTTCAAATATATAGATAAGTTGAAAAATTGTACTGTGAAGACCCATTAATCTGCCACCTAGAGTCTACAATTAAATTTTATTCTACTTTCTCTATCATGCATCTGTTCGTATATCCATCCTTCTATCCACATAATAATTCCTCTTATTTTAATGCATTTCAAAATAAGTTGCGGACATCGCTATAATTTACTCCTAGACACATGCTTGCCATTAACCTAGTGGTTAATACTTTAAATGGATCCTTTTCTCTTTTGAGATAAAATTTACATAGAATTTAATGGACTTACCTTAACTGTAACATTCAGTGAGTTTGACAAATGTGTACATTGGTATAATATAAATATACTTTTATATACAATATATGGTATATATAAGTATATGTGATACATACTCTATATAAAGTATATGTGATACATATCATATATAATATAAATACATAAAGCTATACATTGGCATAATACCTACCAAAGTATAGAAGAGTACCTATGAACATACTCTCATGCCTCTTTCTAGTAGATTCCTGTCCTCCTCCTTTCTTCTCCCCTGCTGTTCAGATGTGTTATTCTAACATTTAATAGCAGCTGGCTATTTCTCATGTAGTATGCCTAATTTTGTAGGGTTTTAAAAATTACAAGTTCATCTGTGTTGTGGATTAGCTAACTTAATACTAAAAAATGGAGTAAAACAAGAGTCTCTGAAGTCTTTTGTTTGTGTACTCTGTTAGTAAAATAATTTGAGTATACATCCCTAATATATGTAAATTTTCTTTAAATTATATATACATGTACTTTGTGCTACTACTATATACAGCATAAAATAAACACAAAAAGGAACTAAAAGGGATGACAGTTGATGGAAACAGTATGTTTTAAAATTTTTATTGCAAAATATCATTAACAGCAATAATATTACTTATAGGTTAAGTTCATATTTTTTAAAGTCTTAATTTTTGGAACATTTTCTACCTGCTTCTTGTGAGATTTGACTGTTTGTATGGTCATAGTTCTTAACTTCTGAAGAGATTTTCTAGGCGTGTCAGCTTAGACATTTCCTTGTTGTTTGCTTGCATCTACATTATTAATATTTTTGTGTAGGACTCTTTTTTTTTAGCCACCTGTTCACTTGGTGAGAGCTAGTTCAGTTAGAAGTAGATACTCCATAATTCTGCTCAACCAGGCACACACCAAATGGCAGTAAATCACAGTATACCTAACGTGAATAAACATAACCATCTGAATAAGAATACTATTAATAGTGTCAATTTACATATAAAATTATTAGTAATACTTTTTAGCTAAAAGAGTAAGAAACTGAAATCGAAGTTCTATTTTCTTCCCATACTCTGCCTAAACCATCTTGTATATCCCCTGAGATGTGAGCAGTCTGCTTATGTTACCCCCTACTCTAAAAGGTGAAAAAAATATATAAACAAAAAGCCTCAAAATTCTTGTGCTTCAAACTAAAGAGCTTTTTTACATTTAAAAACTTTATATGAGAATTACCAAACATTGCTAGTAGTGTATATTGATAGTTACTTTAGAAAACTGACTTGATTTACATATGCCTACCTTGTGACCTAGCAATCTGTTCTAGGCGTATACCCAAGAGAAATGATTGTTTATATTCACCAAAATACTTGTACAAGAATGCTCATACAGAGCAACTTTCTTAATAATATAGAACAGGAAACAACCCAAATGTCCATTAACAGGAGAATGAATAAACAAACTTGTAGTATATTCACACAGTGGAGTACTATTTGACAATAAGAAGGAATAAATTACTGATATCCACAAAAACCTGGATGAATCTCAAAAATATAAGGTTGAGTGAAAAAAGCCAGACCTGAGAGTCTTTATTATTCTGTTTACATAACATTCAAAAATAAAACCAATCAGTGGTCACTGGTTTGCAGTGGGTAGAAAGGAGTTATTGAATAGGAGAAAGCACCGGAAATGTTCCTTATCTTGATCTAGATAGTGTTACCTGGTTGTATACATATGTAAAAATGTGTCAAGCTGTATATTTAAGATTTGTGCATTGTACTGTATGAAAGTAATACCTCAATTTAAAAAAAACATTCTATATGAGTTAGGGAGAAAGGAGAACTAATACATCTACATAGATTAAATTTCACTGTTTTTAGCTTTCAGTAAGTTTTTTCCTTCGAGTCCTCACTCCTACCAAGTTGCATTTTCCTATTCCATTTTGACTTATTTTAGAAACTTCATTTACTATTTTAGAGGGTACTCTTTAGAATTTTTTTGAGTTCTGGTTTCAGCCTGTTCAGTTTGTTTACCTGCATCAGTGTCTTTCTCTTCCTTTAATACTAAATCACTGCTTATCATGTTTTTGATCAAGCTTTCAACCTCTCACTTTGTAAAACTTAATAAAGCATTTGACCTTCCTATTTATACAGCTTCAAGAGCTGAACTCTTACTGAACTTTTGTTGAGCACCTACTCTATGTAAGGCACAGGGGTATAGTTTTTTCATATCTCTAGCAATAGATTAAATTTGCAGCAATTCTAAAACATGATAATGAAATGTTTCCATACCCTTTGTTAATATAAATATTTGTGAGAAATCTTCGGTTTTTGATCCATAGCACTTTCAGGTTTTTTGCATTTGACAATGAGCTACTAGAAGGTGATAAATTTATTTCTGGAGACCAGGCCACATTATTTTCAGAGAATCAATTGGGACTTAAGTTCTTTTAAATCTCAACGTGAAGTAAGGTGTTTATAATCTTCATTACTTTGGCCTTAGTTCTAAGAAGTACATCAGTGGTTCAGTCCTCAGGTAGAATGGTATAAGCTCACTCAGTTTTTCCCAGGGACTGCTTTCACATTGCCAAGGAATTGGCAAATTGTCTCATTTTCTCCCACTTAATCTGGGAGCTAATAGGAACTTTAAACTCTTGATACCTATATGTACCTCTTCCAATGCTCTCATTGCAACCAGGTGAGTCTCTATTCTTGGCATATCCCCTTTGGAATGCTCTAATGACTACTGTTCCACCATGATTTGGAAAATAATATTATCTGAAGTCAGGTTTCTATTATTAGAGATTGTGTTTGATTCTTTTGGAAAATGACTGATGGTTTAAAATTATGTACAACTTTATTGAAAAGCCTGTTCACATTAGAAAAGCATTATAAGCTAGTAAGTTTAATAAATTTAATAGGAGACTAGCTCAAATATCTTTATTTATTGGAGAAAGTTTTCTATTTCAAAAGTCTCAGATGTTAGATCAGAATCCAACCCACTTGATATAGTTATTAGTCCACTGCAAAAAGGTGTCCTAATCACTTCAAGCAGTGCTGCTAAAAGCATGGAAGCATGGCCTGCGAATGTTACTTGTCAGTGACAAAATAGGTACAGAAATTGAAAATAAGAGTTTAGAAATTTTTTAGAGCAATTTGATGGAGTAGCTTTATGTTTATGAATCTAATAGTTGAGGCTTTCATTTTGTGTGTCTTTTTATTTTTCTCATAATTTTATAAACATGTCAGCTTGCAACTAATCAGAACTTTTTAAAAAAATAACTAGTTATTCACTACAGGTAAAGTAGAAGTACTGACTGTAAAGGATCTTTAAAGGTCAATAGTGGTCCTAGTATCTAAAACAATTTGTCCATGTGGTATATTTAAACTATTGGCAACTAAGTAAAAGGGGAATGGGTTGACCTTCATGTTATAAATATTAATTTCTCCTGCATAAAAATGTCCTCATAAAAATAGAGGATAGAGATTCTAAATTATTGCCTTCTTTTTACCTAGATAAGATTTACCGCAATTAGTCTGGTAAATAACCATCTGTATGGTCACACAGAGCCACACAGAAGTAAAAAAAAAACAAAGAATAATCTAATGATTGGTGAGCACAAGCCTTCAGAATGACATCCTCCAGATTTCTGAGAAGCCCTGCAATGAAGGGAAAGAATCAGACAAAGGGTTAAAAGACAAGTACTTCATTCCACCACTATCTTGGTTTGTTAGATTGGGCATCTTTTTTATTATGAACCTCTTTGTAAAATAGGAAGGATAGTTCTTACTCTTTCCCTTCTTTTTCCTAAGGATCAAATGTTAAAATGTATATGAAAGAACTGTTTTCTAATAAAGTTCCAATTAAGTTGCTAAATAATTATTTCCCAAGAACACAAAGCTTCTTATTTATACAATGTAGGGAACCTAGTAAAGTCCTAGTAAATGCTTCTGTGGCTTGGTAGGTATGTTTTTCAGCAGTTTCTTTGTGACTTTATAATAATGAGTTGGCTTTAGACACTGGGAATTTGGGGACTTCCCATTGTTACCCCTCCTTTAGATTCCTAAGTGTGGTTGGCCAGTTTTAGAAGTTCCACAGAGCTTCAGGATTTGGGGGCAAGATAAACTGGACCATATTAACATACAAAAAGTCTCATTTGATCATTGAAACTCATATTCTGAGCAGATTCTCTTAAGACTGTATATACAGTCTATGCAGGTACCCAGAAGTTAGAGGTGTTATTGTAGAGGAGTCAGTGGTAGCTGCCAGGTTGCCTGTATAGGGACTGGAAAATTTCTCATCACATAGTAATAACTTCTCAGTTTCTGTTGCAAAATGTGAGATGAGAGTGGTTTTAAGTGATAGTTTCAGTAATGGTTACCCACATATAAAAATGAATTTCACAGAAGATTAAGGGTTTTTTATGTAGACACGTGTCAGAAAATAAACTTATAGCTTTAGATCTCTATTTTCTTTTCCTTTGACACTGAGGTGGTACTTTAGTATTAATGACATCTTTGATTTTGGAGTAAATGCTTGTTCAGAGGCAGTAGTAGTATACATTCTCAGTTAATCTTTTTAGAGTTATCATGTGTTGAATGGATTGAAGATGAATTCCCTCTAGACCACTGTTTTTGACATTCAAAATGAAACCAACTATTTTAAAACAAGGTATAACTTTTCTTATCTCCTTCACTGGACTACTACATCATGATGAAGTCAGTAATTTTGAAAAAAATATTTAGACTTTGGAAACAAGTTATTGCTGATTGATTGCAGTCTAATGGCTTTCAGGATTTTTTTATTATAACCTACAGTGAGAAATAAATATTAATTCCCATCCCAATGTGTGCACTCTGCTGAGGTTTGTATATGGTATGTTTGTCCCCACCAAAACTCATGTTGAAATTTTATCCCCAGTGTGGCAGTGTTGGGAGGTGGGACCCAGCAAGAGGTGTTTGCGTACTGATGCTGATCCTGTGGTAGAGTTCTCCCTTCCTGGAGACTAGATTAGTTCTCTGGGAATAGATTAGTTCTTGCCAGAGTGAGTTATAAAGCAAGTTTATTCCTCCTGTTTAGTTGCTCTTCGTGTGTGCACTTTCCCTTTGACCTTCTTTGCCACGTTTTGACTTAGCATGTGGCCCTCACAAGAAGCTGAGCAGATGTTGGCACCATGCTTAGACTTTCCATCCTGCAGAATCATGAGCTAAATAGATCTCTTTTCTTTATAAATTACCCAGCCTCAGTTATTCTACTATAGCAACCCAAAATGGACTGAGGCACCTATAACAAAAAAATTTTTAAGTTGAACTTACTATATGCAATACATTCTGATATTTTTATATTTCATTTTGTGTAAAGTCAGGTTGCAACCTACTAAATTAGTTTCATTACCTACAGTTTGAAAAGCACTGGTCTGTTTATAGGCCAAAGGGAAAGTAATCTATTTGAGTTGTATGCATTTATATTGAACAGAAGTTGGATTTTTGAGATAATGACTTGGTAACAGTCCTGAGCTTTTTATTCTGCTTTAGCCACAGTTGTACATGAAGGTCACATGAACATAAATTAAAGCAATAGTGTATTAGGTCATCTAACTATCCAGGCCAGTATTTCCCCTGATCCCAAAAGGTTAGATATATAGATTTTAATTCTCATCTTCCTTTTAATATTTGAACTACAAATGTGTCAACAACTATATATTATAATATATGATATATATAATATGCATATAATTGATATATTATGCATATTATATATCATATATGCGTTATATATGCATAATATATATGCATATTTTATAATATGCATATTATATAATGTATGATATAATATATATCATGTAATAATATGTCATATATATGATATATATTATATATGATATATATGATATCATATATATGATATAATATGCATATTATATATATCATATAATATATAAAAATAAAATTGGCTTCTTAAGGGTAACAAGTTCCACACATTTGCTGACTACCCAGTTATATACAGTGTTTGATGACCTAGTGTTCCCTGGCTGATAATATTGAGACTGTGGGGTTTTCTTGGTTTGTGGGACTAGACTGTGGAGGTATCAAGCTATCTATGACTGAAGATGGTGAGCTTTTGTGAAGTTCAGAAACGTGAAGCTAGGGCAGGTTTGTGGTACCCTTTAAAGTGGATGTAAAGTCTTTGCAATTAACATATTTCTAATGGTTTTGTATTTCCTTTTTAATTATTTTATCCCATCAAAAAGAGATTTCCTTGCTATTATGAGATACAGCAATCTGAGTAGAGAGCCTAGTGTTCATGATAGGAAAGCATTATTCAAATTTTTAAAAGATGCATTTCTAAAAAGTTATAGTAAGCACAGATTTATATCATATCTGGCTCACTGACTCACATAAAATAAGTAAAATTTTATTGGGAGACAGACCCATGATACTATTATAAATGGAAATATTTTGAAGTAAAAGAAATAAGGTTAGATTAATTTTTATGATATGCCAGGTGTTCAAGAATTCTGGCTGTTCTCTAAGCTCAGCACTGGCCCTATATTATGCTGTGTGTGGTGTCTTGGAAGGGACAAAGCCCATGGTGGAGTTACGAAATATCATGGTCACCATTCTTCGTTTTGAGATTTTGGGTCAAAGATTTATCTAACTACAAAGGAGCAGGTAACCCAGAACAAATGTGTCCTTTATTTTTATATTGTAAAAGCAAATGATGAAAGTAGAGCAGCTTAACAAGAGTGGGCAGTTAGAGAGGTTTGTTGAAGTCAAATGGACTCTTGCATTACCCCAGTAAAATTGCTTCTCATTCATTATCATCGTAAACTCTGCCCTTAACCTCTTCATTCTCTCTTGGTATTCCAGCCCCCTCCTGGCTTCATTCCTTTCTTATCCAAATTAGACCCCCAATTATAATTCAAACAGCTCTCACCAAGTTTCCTTTTTATTTTGGTACATTCACCCTGCAGACTCCTTCCTTGGTCATTCTTGCAGTCTGCCTTCTCAGTTCTAGCATAGACATGCAGACTAGGGCTGCCCCAGGATTCATTTTATTTAGGTCCTTAATGCTGCTCTTCAGTCCTTTTGCTTGCCCTGGGTCAGCTCCTTGTACATCTTACTCAGATATTGGTAGACACTTTTACCATTCTCTTCTAGCTTTTTCCCCTCGTTTTCAGCAGATTATTTTACCTTCATACTTCATATAGAAAATAGATGTCAATAGGCTTGAACTACACCTTCCTATCCTTTGCTTATAAATGAAAATCATCCCTCTCTCTCTGTCTGTCTGTCTCTCTTTCTCTCATCCTCCTTCCCCCTCCCCCCTTTCTCTCTCTGCTTTTTTTCTTTTCTCTGGCTATAGGTCACATTTGTACCCCCTTTCTGGATGACAGTAAGGTAGTAGAGCAAAAGCTTTGTGGGCAGATGAAGCCATTTCTACATATTGCCTCTACCCCTCAGCAAATGAGTGACCTTGGTCAGATTACCTAATCTGTTAGCCTCTGTGGACTCACCTGTAAAATGGAGACAATAATGCCTTCCTTTCAGGATCTTTTCAAGAATAATGAAGACAAAGAGCCTGGAGTTTAACAATTGATTAGATGTTAGTTTTCCTTCCCTTTACCCCCTTCCTCCTCCTTACTGAAACCTTATTTCTCTTATCACCACCGTTTTCCTTCTTTTATTCCACATTTAATAATTTTTTTTTTAATGTTTGATATGTTCCAGGCACTCTGATAGGTGTTAGGGGTAGATAAGTGACTCAAACAAAGTCTGTTTTCATAAAATTTAAGCCTCTTCTCCTCTACTAGCTCTTTCTCTTCAGACTGAAAATAATCTCCCTCATCTTTTAGGCACTGCTCTTTCTTCTGCTTCTCTTGATAGCAAAGCTTCATAAAGGATTGGCCTTACTATCTCTCTCTCACCCCTTTCCCAGAGGTCACCATGACCTGCCAAGCCAAAGAACACATTTCATTCATTTTTGCCTGTGTGGAATTTAATACCCTGTTTAAAAATTTCTCTTCCTTTGACTTCCCTCATGTGTTTCTTTTTTTGTGAAAGATTCTTCAATTTCTCTGATGGTGCTTTTGCAGGTTCTTTGGCTTCTGCCACCACTCTTCAGGATGGTATCTTCCAGATCTGTTTCAGGCCTAGACTTTTTGAGATTTTGAGCTTCATATCTGTTAATTCTTTTACTTACTAGACAGCTCCATCTAGCTGTCCTTCAGGTAGCACAAATTTGTTGTCAAAACTAATCTATCTGCCGCTTCCCACCCAAATATTCCTGTTTTAAAAGATAACCAACCAGTCACTCTAAAAAACAGAGCTAAAATCATCCTAGATGTTTCTTTTACTATACCTCCCATGTCGTATTGACTACCTAATTGATATCATGATTCCCATTCCATTGGAGGCCTGGTGGTAGTTCTGATGGAGAAAAGTGGTATGAGATTTGATTTACTGTATATAGCTCAGGACAGTGTAAGGATGCTAAACTCAAAAGAACCTGAGGCATATTTGTGTTTTAAACAGAATATAATTTCAGAAGAACAAAATTACATTAATAGTATTAATTTGAATTTTATTGGTGTTATAATTTTGTTTCTATTTAATTTAGATTTTGTCTTGGTTTTATAGTGTATGGTTATAATATTAGGTTAGTGCCAAAGTAATTGCATTATGACATAAGAAGTTTACACCTTTTGTAGTATTTGTGCATATTTCCAAATATTATGGAACCTGTATCTATCACATACCACATTTTGTTTATCCTTTCATCAGCTGATAGGTATTTGACTTGTTTCTACTCTGTCATTATTTGGCTGAATAATGCTACATTGAACATTTGTGTTCAACTCTTTATGTAGACTTAGGTTTTCAGTTCTTTTGCGTATATACCTAAGAATAGAATTGCTGGGTTATATGATAACTCTGTGTTTAACTGTTAAAGGACTTGTTGGACTCTTTTCCAAAGTGGCTACACCGTTTTATGTTCCCAACAGCCTAATTGCCCTGGCTGGAACTGCCAGTACAATGTTGAATACAAGTGATAAGAGTAGACATCCTTGTCTTGTTCCTGATCTTAAGAAAAGGCTTTCAGTTTTCACCATTAAATATGTTTTCACCACTAAATATGATGTTAGCTATCAGTTTTACATAGACATCCTTTTTCAGTTTGAGGATATTTTCTTTTATTCCTAGTTTGTTGAGTTGTTTTTAAATCATAAAAGGATGTTGGATATTATTAAATGTTTTCCTACATCTATTGAGATGATTATGTACTTTTTGTCCTTATTCTGTTAATATGGTATATTGCATTGATTGATTTTCATGTGTTAAACCAACCTTACATTCTTGGATTAAAGCCTCTTGGTCATGGTGTGTAATCCTTTTTCTGTATTGCTGGATTTGATTTGCTTTTATTTTTTTGGAGATTTACATCTATAATCATAAAGGATATTGGTCTTTCTTTTTATTATGATGTCCTAGTATCTGATTTTAGCAATAAGGTAATACTGACTTGAAAAAATGAGTTGGGGAGTGTTCCCTCCTCTTCTATTTTTTGAAAGAGTTTGTGAAAAACTAGTTTTAATTCTTCCTTAAATATTTGGTATAATTCACCAAGGAAGCCATCTGGTCCTGAGCTTTTCTTCGTGGGTAGTTTTTTGATTACTTGTGGTAGTTTTTTGATTACTCATTCAGTCTCTGTACTTGTTGTAGTTCTTTGTATTTTCTGTTTCTTTAGTCAGTTTTAGTAGTGTGTGCCTTTCTAGGAATTTGTTTATTTCATTTAGATTACCTAATATTTTGGCATACAATTGTTCATAGTATTCCTTTATAACCTTTATTTCGGAAAGGTTGGTAATAATGTTTCCCGCTGTCATTCCTGTCTTCTCTCTTTTTTTGGGAGGAGGGGATCAGTCTAGCTCAAGATTATATATTTCTGTTTTTATATTTAATTTGATTTGCCAAATGTTTGTCAACTTTAATGGTAATTTTTTCTCCAAAATTTTGGCTCTTGAATTGTTTCCCCCTTTTTTTTGTTAATCAATTCTGTTTTTTTCTCTAAATCGTTAATTTCTGATCTTGTCTTCACTGCCTTTCCCCAAGTATATTTTTTCTTCTATTTCAAACTTAGTGAAATAAAGTCTTACTTAATTTCTTTGAAATCTTTTTGAAAATGAAAACTTAATAAAGCTAGTTTTCCTCAGGTCAGATTTGGCCTCATGATGTAGATTTGAATAATTGGTGTTCTGTAGTCATTTTCGAAATAGGTTTTGTGATTTTCATTTCTAATTTGGCCCAAGAGATATTTAGGAGAGAATTTTATAAATTATAATGGGCTAAAGAATTTTTATGTAATGCTTTATTGTTTTTTAATATGGTTACCTTGTAATCAGAATATGTATCCTTTTAAACTATTTTTTAATTCATTTAGCTTTCTTTTCATATGTGATCAACTTTTTAAAAATGTTTTTTGTATTCCTGAAAAGAAAGCTGCTTTAGGAGTCAATAAGTATATTGACTTGGTAAATCAATAAATATGGACAAATATAAATATATTGATATTTACTAATACATTTTTTAAATTCTTAATGTTTATTTTTTGTCAGCTACACTCTCCAAGATGAATTTCTACATATCTTTACCCTGTTTTGACTGTTTAATAAATTTTGAGGCTTTATTTGGCACGTTAAGTGTTTATAACTTGTAACTTCAGGATGAAGTCAAAATATAGTGATATGCTATTTCATACTTTCCAGCACATAAGTCATAGTACTTTGTTGCATATCAGTCTTATAACCTGTTTTCATTTTTGTTTGTATTTCACTGATACATTTTTATCCAGCCTTTTACTCATAACTTTTCTCTTTTGTTTTAAGATATAAATATATGTAACTTTATTTTTTTAACTCTTCCTAGGAGATTTTTTCCCTTTTCTCATTCTTTGCTAGGTTTTTTAAGAACCTGGTTTTAAGCAGGTTCTCATATTTCTGTCACTGAAGTTTTACTTTTAAATTTTTCAATTATTTCCATGTGAAAGTAGGGCTGTGTGAATTGGGTAACATTAATGTTCTGCCATAATAATCTCATTAGTTATTTATTGAGTATCTCTTCTGGGTTAGTCACTGTGTTAGACTTAGGATTATAAAAATTAATAAGATATGATTTTACTTCTAAAGAGCCTAGGATAGATTAAGAAACAGAAACATGTACATAGAGGGAAAAGTGCAATATATGTAGGTCTCTATGACAATATTTTTCTTTTTTAAAAAAGACACATTTATTCAGCATCATGATCAGACTATTACATTTAGCAATCAACAACAATGGGTGCAAAAAAAAAATCTATATTAAAAACCTCTGTTGGAATATTTTATACTTTCCACAGAACAGAAAGTGAAGTAACCTGTTATACAATTAGTCACAAATACAGCCCTCAAGTTTTTTGCCCAGTATTGTTCTAAAACATGATAACAAAATTTTTCTATCAATAAAGCGGTTAGACTAAATGAACAGGAATGAACTAAAACTAACTCAGAAAGAACATGGAAAAGAGAATACATGGAGATATTTTTAATTGGCAGTTTATTACAAAAAGACTAGGTTTCAGCTTTACATCATAAGACATTGAAATGTAGTTTTTAGAACTGTCTGCATTATTTGTAATACAACTATATAGTCTTACTATTAGAAAGAGATAACACAGATAACAGTGCATCCTGAAAGAACCCTCCTTTACATTTTATTCTATTGCTTTTTCCTTCCCTGCAGACAATTTCAGTTTTTAATGAAAAGTTAAATGTTAGTACCTTCTGAAACATGAGATTTAAGATGATTTTCAGTGTTGTTATTTTCGAGGGGATAAGAAAGCTAAAATGCATTAATCTCTCTTACCAACTGACTTGCTCAGTTACAGAGCAAGTAAGTGGAAGGGAACTGCCCTAAAATTGATTGCCATCTGCACCCACCTCCATAGGATAACAGGAGGAAGTAAAAGGAAATACAGAATTCACACTAAAAACTTTGACAATGAGACAGAAACCCTGATTTTATTTTAGGTAAAGAAAGTGTGGGAACCAGACTTGGAATAAGCTTTTTATGTGCTTATTGTAATTTTTTTTTTAATGTATAATGTGGTAAAATACATAGAATGGAATTTATACCATCTTAATAATCATTTTAAGTGTATAGTAATATTAAGTACATTGTTTTGTAACCATCACCACTCTATCTTCAGAACTCTTTTCATCTTGCAAAACAAACTCTATACCCGTTAACAAAATAACTCCCCATTTCCTGCCTCCTAGTCTCTGGCAGTCACCACTCCACTTTCTGTTTCTGTGAATGGACTCCTGTCATATAAATGGAATTATGTAGTATGTGTTTTTTTGTGACTGGCTTATTTCACTTAGCATAGTATCTTCAAGGTTCATTCATGTCATAATGTATGTCCAAATTTTCTTCCTTTTTGAGACTGAATAATATCCCATTGTGTATATATAAAACATTTTGTTTATTCATCCATTGATGGACACCTGAGTTTTTTTTAACCGTTTGGTTATTGTGACACGATGCTGTTATGAACATGAATGTACAAATACCTCTTCAAGACCCTACCTTCTGTTCTTTGGAGTATGTAGCCAGAAGTGGAATTGCTGGTTCATATTGATACAGGACAGGTGAGGCCCAAAACTGGGGCTTAGTTTGGAAGGGTTCTTGGCTTTGCCCGGGAAAGAATTCATGGGTGGTATGGTGGTGGTGTTAGTCAGCAACTTACATTAATGTCGCAGTGTATAACAGCAGCAGCAGCAGAGTTACTGCCCCTTGCAGAGTGGGGCTACCCTATAGGCAGTATACCCAGAGTAGCAGCTCACAGGCAGTTTTGCAGTCATATTTATATCCACTTTTAATTACGTGCAAATTAAGGGACAGATTATGCATAAATTCCTAGAAAAAGAATTGTAACTTCTGGGTCATTGGGTCATTGCCATGGAAGGGGGCAGTAACTTCCACATGTGCTGGCAATGGTAAATTGACATGGCACTGGTGGGTGCGTCCTACGGTGAGTTGCTTTCATATTTTTCCTATTTCTGCTAGTCTTCAATCTGGTCCGGGGTCCAATCCCTGCCTTCTACTTCAATATGGTAATTATAATTTTAATATTTTGAGGAAACACCATACTGTTTTCCATAGGGGCTGCACCATTTTACATTCTCATGAACAGTGACAAGGAGGGTTCCAGTTTCTTCCTCGCCAATGCTTATTTTCTGTTTTTTCAATAGTAGGAATCCTAATGGGTGTGAGGTGGTATCTCATGGTTTTGACTTATGTTTCCTTAATGAGCAGTAATGTTGGGCATCTTTTCATGTGTTTATTGGCCATTTGTATATCTTCTTTGGAATGATGTCTATTGTCCTTTGCCCATTTTTTAATCAGCAAAAAAATGGTGGTTGTTGTTGAGTTGTAGGAGTTATTTATATGTTCTGGATGTTAACTTCTTATCAGATATATGATTTGCAAATCTTCCATTGCACGGATTGCCTTTTCACTCTTGATTTTTGTGCTTACTGTAATTTATTTAAATAAGCAAAGAACAGGACTCCAGAAGAGATGTCCCAGGACAATGAGTTTTTATCACAGTTCATATGTGGTAAAGGCAGGAGCAATGAATTAAGGTCCTGTAGGGACATTGTGATACATGGAATACAGCAACAGAGGAACTTACTAGAAGATAAAGAGGTAAGACTGAAGACGAACCTCAGAAGTTTGCCCAGGCCTGCCCTTAAATGAGGCAATTGGGTAGGACTGAGAACAAGGAAAGTAAGATAGTGTTCAGAAAATGCCTATGTTGATTATTTAAGTGATCGAATCAGCTGTTATAAGGTGTACATATAAGGTGGTCAAGATGGATTGGTTGAGCTGCCACTTTTATTTGTTTAAAACAGGCGTATCTTAAGACTCCAAAGACCCAAAATTTAAGATTGTGTTTTATGCCTAGAATTTTTCAAATTTTCCCGTGATTAATTTTGTTCCTAAGACATAAACTGAAGGAGACTCTTTCTGAAAAAAAAAAAATCCAAAAAATGCTGTCTTTTCTTGACATTTTGCTCCCAAAACCAAGTCTTAACCTGTAATACTTATGGAAGTATTAAAATTAGCTCATTCGTTGTGCCTTTTTTCATATTTTATTGGAAACTACATTGACTCATCAAAAATTAACATTAGCTTCCTAATCAAAGTACTTACCATGAAGTTAAGAGAACAGAGTACTTACCATGTCTGCTCTCTTAACTACATTGACTCATCAAAAATTAACATTAGCTTCCTACTCAGAGTATTGACCACGTCTGCCCTCTTAACTGTGGCATATATTAGTATTTTCTTCCTACCAGGAGTGCATGTCTATCAAAATTTGTTTTGTTTTGTTTTCTTGTTTATTTTTAGATTGGAACTTTTGGCAGAAAGACAAAACTATCTTCATATCTCTATCCTTAGAAAGAGATAAGTTACAGGCCGGGTGCTGTGGCTCATGCCTGTAATCCCAGCACTTTGGGAGGCCCAGGTGGTTGTATAACCTGAGGTCAGGAGTTCAAGACCAGCCTAGCCAACATGGTGAAACCCCGTCTCTACAAAAATACAAAAAATTAGCTGGGCATGGTGGCAGGTGCCTCTAACCCCAACTACTTGGGAGGCTGAAGAAGGAGAGTCACTTGAACCTGGGAGGTGGAGGTTGTAGTGAGCCGGGATCACGCCACTGCACTCCAGCCTGGGCGACAAGAGTAAAATTCTATCTCAAAAAAAAAGCAAAAGAAAGAGATAAGTTACAATAGGATGCATTTAACAGATGGTTCTAAATCTTTGCAATGTTATTAATGCTACCATAGGTTAAATTTTTGAGGCATTTGATGAATTACCATACTTTTGCTTTGATTCAGTGATTTTTGCCTTTTGTCAGGTATCAGTCTAAGGCATACATCCAAGGATAACAAGCAGAATCAATGTTACTGAAAATAAATTAGCTAAATAAATGATAGACTTTGAGGAACATATCCAGAGTATAATAAAAGAAAGTTTCCCTCACCTTAATAACAACAGACATAATTGGAAATAGACAAGGCTTATAACATATTAGATTCCAAGACGTATTTTGGTTAAAGTCTTAAACTTATAATTTTATATGTTTCCAGTCAAAAATTGGGACAAACAGAATTAGCTTGTTGAGATTCACAATTAATTGTTGGAATTTGGATTATATCTTTGGATTAGTATAAGAAGAATTGACGTCTTACAATATTGAGGCTTCCAATCCATGACTATGGCTTATTTTTATATTTATTTAGGCCTTCTTAAATGTTTTAAAACTGTTTTGTAATTTTCTGTACATCTGTTTTAGATACATTCTTAGGTATCTTTTAGTTTTTGCTGATTTTATAAATGTTTGTTTGATTATGTTTTCTTTTTGTTTTCTGTTCTTTCAAATGCATATATAAAGACAGCCAAAACAAGACATTTCTGAACAAGGAGAATAAGGTGGGGAGACTTGTTCTATCAGTTATCGATTGTTCAAATAGTGATTAACAGTAAATTAAGACTGCTTTTGGCTCTTAATATTGATTAATACATCAGGGAGAAATGTATTAACCAGTAGAATAGAAAGTGAATTCAGAAACCGGCCTACAAATAGATGGAATCCATGATATGTGACATAGGTGACATTACAGATCAAGCGGAGGAAAGGAGAAACTTTTTTAAAAACACTGGTATAATTAGTTATCCATATGGGTAACTTTCATAGTATCCATACAGTTTAACTTTCATAGTATCCTAATGAAATTAGATCCCTATTTCACACCATACACAAAAATCATTTCTACATAGATAAGTGTGGAAAGCTTTTAGGGCCTGTGGGAAAATATCAGTGTGCCTAATATAGGAAGTAAGGAAGAATTTTCTGACAAGACGTAGAAAGAACTAGCCATAAAAGGAAAGATTAATAAAATTGTGTACATTAAAATCAAGTGCTTTTGTTCATTGAGAAACTATAATGAAATTAAAAAGGTAAGCCCCAAAGTGGGAGAAGATGCTTACCATACATAGAACCAATAAAGCTTTAGTATACAGAATGGATCAGTGAGAAAAAGACAAAAGCTCAGTAGGAAAATGGGCAAAAGACATGAATAGCCATTTTTTCATAGAAAAAATACATAAGGCCTATAAATAGATGAAAAGATGCTCAGCCTCGTAAGTAATCAGGAAATGCAAGTTAAGATCAATATGAGACTGCCAAAAATTAAGAAGTTTGTCATATCATATGTTGAAGAGGATATAGGTGAACAGAAACTCTTACACAGCACTGAAGAAGTATATATTGGTCCAACCCCTTTGGAAAACAATTTCACTTCATGTTGTAAAGTCAAATTTTGCATACTTTCTGACTTAGCATTTCTAATCCTAGTTTTACACCCTAGGGAAATACATATAACAGAAAATATGTACAAGAAGTTTACAACACCAGGATTCATAATGGTGAACAAAATTTTGGAAATTACCCAAGCTTTTTTTTTTTTGAGACAGGCTGGAGTGTAGTGGTACAGTCATGGCTTACTGCAGCCTCAAACTCCCAAGCTCAAACAGTTCTCTTACCTCAGACTCCTCTGCCTGAGTAGCTGGAACTATAGGCACATACCACCACATCCAGCTAATTTTTTTGTTATGTTTTGTAGAGATGAGGTCTCACTATGTTGCTCAGGCTAGTCTCGAACTCCTGGGCTCAAGCAGTCATTCCACATTGGCCTCCCAAAGCTATGGAATCATAGAACCAAGCTTTTTGATGGAGGATGAAAAGTTAAATTGTAGTATATTGACATAACAGGATATTACACTGTATTAAATATGAATGAGCTACAGGTATACATTAGTTGCTTTCAGTGTAGTTAATCAGAGTACTTTTGCAATGATCAGTGTCAAAAAATAATAAACAAATATTTACCCATTTTTTTTAAAAAAAAATTATTGAATTCCTGCTGTATGCCAGACACTGTTCTGAGTGCCAGGGATTTAATAGTGAACAAGATGGACACATGTTCTGTCATCATGAAGCTTACATTTTAGTTTAGAGGGGGAGATATTCGGAATACGTAAGCAAGCAGAGTAATATGTAATTTAATGTAGCCATGAGAGGTATGCAAAAAGATGAAGCAAAGTAAGAGGCTAGCATATATATGATGTTGTATTTGTGTTTCTCTATAACAAAGGAAGACTTCTATGAAAATGTGACACTTCAGCAGAGTCGGATGTTCTGAGGGAAAAGCAGGAATGAGCTCAGCGTAATCAAGGAAGAGCAAGAAGGCAAATGAGGTTCATAGAGAGTGAGCCAGGACCTGGGGGAGAAGGACAGAAGATGAATTCAGGGTGGTAGGCAAAGCAATATCATGTGAGGCCTTATAGTTTAGTAATAAGTTTAGAATTTTTATAATATAATGGAAAGTTATAGGAGAGTTTTAAGCAGGGGAATTACATGCTCTGATTTATATTCAGGGACTGAGGAATTGATTGCTAGGGGCAAAGGGACAGGTGGGACAGGAGAAGATAGATTCAAAGGGCCCAGTTGGGAGGCCTTTATAGAGGTTTGGATGATAGTGGAATAGACAGGGATGGGGGAAAGTAGCAGTGGATGTAGAAAGAAGTGGTTAGGTTGGTGACATGTTTCAGGGTATAATTGAAGGACTTAGTCATGGATGAGATATGTCTGTGATGGGAGGAATAAATCAGTAGTGACTTCCAGGTTCTGGTAGGGGCAACTGGATGGGTGGTGATGCCCGTTACTCACATGGAGAATCTTGAAAAGTAAGTAGATTAGGCCACAAAATATTAAGAGTTCATTTCAGAAATGCTGATGAGACACCCAATATGTGAGTCTGAAGCTCATACAAGAGGTCTGGAGTTTAAAGATAGAAATATGAGACTCATCAACATACAGGTGAGATTTAAAACTGGATAGAACTGGATGAAATCACCAAGGGGATAAGTGTAGGTAGGTAGGTGGAGAAGAGAAAAGGGGCTATGAAAAGAGACTCAGAAGTGGATGGTAGGATAGGGAAAAATAAATATATTAGGAGAGTATGGCATCCTGGAACCTGAGAAGAAAATGTTTCAGTGGATACATTACATAATGAAGAAATATGTATGCAGTGGAAATTGTACATATCAGATGAGTATATTATGAACTAATAGTTTTTTTTAAAAAAATGCTGTAATCCCAGCATTTTGGGAGGCCAAGGCAAGCAGATATCTGAGGTCAGGAGTTTGAGACCAGCCTGGCCAACGATGGTGAAACCCCATCTCTGCCAAAAAATACGAAAATTAGCTGGGCCTAGTGGCACATACCTTGAGTCACAGCAAGGCTGAGACACGAGAATGCTTGAACCAGGAGATAGAGGTCGCAGTGAGCTGAGATTACTGCTGCCCTCCAGCCTAGGCAACAGAGTGAGACCCTGTCTCAAAAAAATAAATAAATACAAATAAATTAACCTGTAGAGAAATGCAAAAATGATATTAATAGGCACTTTGCTGAAAGGCAAATCCTAATGGCCAGTAAACTTATGAAAAGATGCTTAACCTCAACCATTAATCAAGGAAATGCAAATTTAAAAGAGCAGTAATGTCTAATGCTGTCAAAGGTTGGAAGGGAAGTCAGTTTCATACTTTGGTTGAAATGCAAATTATTATAGCCTTTAAAAAGTGTAGTTTGGTAATATCTGTTAAGATGGAAAGTACCTCTAATCTATGATCCAACAATCTCCTAAAAGTCTACCCCGTGTAAATAGAAGCATGAGTGCATAAAAATGTAAGTGTGTTTACTGCAGCCTTTTTCTAAGGGGAAAAGCACTGAAAATGAGGTAAATGCCCATCCCTGGGGAAAGGTTAAATAAATTATAGGTTATCCAATCAGTGCATTATTATGTGGCCATTAAAAACAAGGTAACTAGATTTATGGCAGTTGATTTCAAGGACTTTCATGATACAGAGAATTTTATAAAATACAATTCCTGTGTGTGTATTTGTGGCAATGTGTATGTGAGAGAGAGACACACACACAGAGTAGTCCCCCTCCCCCACAAAAAAAACTGCCAGTGTGTAAAACATTTACATATGATTATGTATGTAAACATGGAGAAAAGCATACTTCTTTGTAAGTAGTGATTACCTGGGGACCAGTAAGTCTGGGGGAACATAGAGAGGTAAGCCTCCACTTAATTAACAAACAGTGTCTATTTAAAAAGATAAAGAATTTCCAAGGTAAATAAATAGCTTCTGTGACATATATCCCATTTATGTATATGTATGTTTATATATGACATGAAAAGAGAGCCACCAAAATGAGAATCCTAAAGTATAATTAATTTTTTTAAAGTAAAATGCTCAATTGGGATATACTCATCACCATTTCTCCTTTCAATGCTGGTTCAGATGAAGAATGCTGATATTGATCAGATACATCCAATTTACAGATAGAATAAAGATAATTTTGTTTATAAAAAATATATTTATTTTTCAATAGCTTTATGGGGTACAAGTGGTTGTTGGTTACATGGATGCATTATATTATGGTAAAGTCTAGGATTTTAGTGCCCCATCACCTGAGTAGTGCACATTGTACCCAGTAGGTAGTTTTTCATCCCTTACCCTCTCCCACCCTCTTGCCCTCTGAACCTCCAGTGTCCATTATACTACTCTGTATGCCTTTGTGTACCCATAGTTTAGCTCTCACTCATAAGTAAGAACATGCGGTATTTGGTTTTCGATTCTTGAGTTACTTCACTTAAAACAATGGCCTTCTTTCATCCAGGTTGCTGTAGAAGACATCATTTCAGAATACAGAAAATTTTGAAATAAATTTACAGGATTACTATTTTATGCTCTTCATTAACTACTCTTTGAACATCCATGTTCATTTGCTGTCGTAGCTTTCCATCTTTAACCAGTAGTTTGAGTATAAACTAACTGAGACTTAGAATGGAAATTAGAATAGGTTAATATCAAATCTATAAGCAGCTAGTAGTGTTCAGTTGAGTGATAAGCCTGACTGAATATCTGAATCATGAACACACTTGTCTCATAACTGCTGCTTTGTTCATTAACTCTTTTTGTGGTTTCTTCAGAGCTACTCCATATTAATTATAATTTGCTATGTAGCAAGTCACTCTAAAACTTAATGGCTCAAAACAATATACATTTAGTCATGATTTCTCTGGTTCTGGAATCCAGGCGTGGCTGACCTGGATCCTCTGGCTCTTGGTCTCCCACAAGGGCAGTCATCTTAAGGCTTGACTAGGGGGTAGATCCACCGCTCACTTAAGTAGTTGTTGATGGGATTCAGTTCCTCATGGGTTGTTGGCTTACGGGCCTCATTTCTTCATGAGATGTTGGCCAGAGCCTGCCTTAGGCTCCTTGCCATGTAGACTTCATAGAATAATTCACAACATGGCAGCTGGCTTCCCCAGAGCAAACAGGCCAAGAGGGCAAGAGTCAGCAAGATAGAAGTCATAATTTTTTGTAACCTAATCTTAGAAGTGGCATCCAGTCCCCTTTGCCATGTTCCATTCGTAATAAGTAAGTAACTAGATCCAGCATATACTCAGGGAGAGGGGATTTTATGCAAGACCATGAATATCAAGAGTGGGGAATCACTGGGAGCCATTTCAGAAACAACCTGCCACCTCCATCACCAATGTTCCTGCGATTATCTCATCTTCACTTCTCATTACAGACAAATGCATCTCTCTTGAAGTGGTGCGGTCACTTACAACTCCCTCTTCCGAAGACATCTGGGATATTTTCAGCTTTTTTCTGCTATTGTCCCCTCACCTCCAGGTGGCCTCTTTGACAGGATTTAAGACAACCTCACACTATCTCTAGCTGATGGTCTGTGAAAAACTTAAATTCTTTACAGGAAACTTAGAAAGTGCAAGCCATTCCCAATGTAGTTATCCATTTTACTCTGCCATCAGACCAATTAACCAGAAAGTTCTGTACTCTTTCTCCAGATTTCTCAAGCTCGAGTCAAACACCATCCTTCTATGACTTCTAGGCTCTTGAAGACATATCTTAAGCTCTCCAAGCAGCCTTCTTAAAGCTTTTAGGCTGGGTGTGGTGGCTCACGCCTGTAATACCAGCACTTTGGGAGGCCAAGGTGGGCAGATCACCTGAGATCAGGAATTTGAGACCAGCCTGGCTCGCATAGTGAAACCCTGTCTCTACTAAAAATACAAAAATTAGCCAGACATGGTGGCGGGCACCTGTAATCCCAGCTACTTTGGAGGCTGAGGCAGAAGAATCGCTTGAACCTGGGAGGCAGAGGTTGCAGAGAGCCAAGATCGTGCCACTGCACACCAGCCTGGGCAGAGCAAGACTGTTACAAAAAAAAAAAAAAAAAAAGAGCTTCTCTCCATAGGTCAAGGCCCTTGGGGAAAGGGATGCTGAGACCCACAGCATACACATAGCTTTTTCTAAAAATTATCTCCTAATAATCTCCAACTCTCAACTCTCCTCTTGCCTTCTCCAAAACTCTTTGTTGTTTTTGTTGTTGTTGTTGTATGAGAGCAAAAGTTTACAAGGGTCCTGACCACATTCTTTGCAAGTCTGGCAATGGTTACCCACCTCTTATTGGAAATGTATTATCTGTTGTCTTGGATCTTCGCCTGCAGCTTACACTCAAGTAGTTCCATATTGACATCCCATTTCATCTGCCATTTGCCTTCTTCCTGCTCTGTCCTGGGTATTTTCCTGAAGTCATCGTAGCAATAATAGTACTACCTAATTTATTAAACCAAATAGTGGAACCTAATAGAAAAGATGGAGGAAAGATTCATAAAGAATGGGAAAGGGAAAGGAAGAGAGAGGAAAACAATATCTTATTTCAGATTAGAACAGATAAAATATTGTATAATATTTATTATTATTGGTTATATTGTATAAGTATTGCTTTAATAGTATTCTTGAAATATTCTAATTACAGAATTAAGAATGAGATGAATACCTTATTCATAGAATAAACGTAAACATGAAGAGAGAGGACAAGCATAAAAAGTCAGACATCATAGCACAAGCATAAATGGTTTCCATTTGGACTGATAAATCCAACAATATGACGCTTATAAAAGACTGACTTAATACAGATAGTAGAAGGCAAAAATTACCCCCAAATTGTAAAGCCCTATTTATCAGACTTGAATAAAACAAAGAGCCGGCAGTATTTATGTAAGAGAAAACAATTGAAGGAAAAAAAAGTGGCTATTACGTATCATTTTTATATTAACAACTTAAAGCCCTCTGAAATTGACACCAGAAATAAAAGATGTGCCCAAATTGGCACAACTGTTATGAACTGGATTCACAAGTATCTGAATTTAGCTCTCTGTACATGATTATCTTGCTTTAAATTTGTTGGTGAGAAAGGCAAGGCTTGGAAGATCTGAGTAAATCAGTGAATTCTTTTCCCAGTAAAATGAAACATATAAAATCTTGCAAATAACTAAGGAAATTTTGCTGGAAGAGGGCCAGCTAAGAGTCATTTTATTGGGGAGATGGCAAAGGTAAGGTTAAAGTTCTGCAAATAAAGGTTCCAAGAAATTTAAACCTAGTTTAGAACTGGAAACCCCTACCAAACTCCCTTTGCAGTGGGAAAAGGTACTCTTTTTTTTTTGAGATGGAGTCTCACTCTGTTGGTCAGGCTTGAGTACACTGACCTGATCTCGGCTTACTGCAACCTCCACCTCTGCCTCCACTTGCACCTCCTAGGTTCAAGCAATTCTCCTGCCTCAGCTTCTGATCATAGGTGTGTGCCATCACGGCCAACTGATTTTTGTATTTTTAGTGGAGATGAGGTATCATTATGTTGGCCAGGCTGATATTGAACTCCTGACCTCTAGTGATCAGCCCACTTTGGCCTGCCAAAGTGCTAGGATTACAGGCATGAGCCACCATGCCTGGCAAAGGTGCTCTTTATATTCAGTCAGACAAGGTTCTCATTAGTTCTGTTTTTTGAGGGCCTGGTTTTTTTTTTTCGTTTTTTTTTGTTTTTGTTGTTGTTTTTGTTGTTTTTTGTTTTAGAGTTTCACTCCATTGCCCAGGCTGGAGTGCAGTGGCGTGATCTCAGCTCACTGCAACCTCTGCTCCCAGGTTCAAGCAATTCTCCTGCCTCAGGCTCCCGAGTAACTGGGACTACAGGCACACGCCACTATTCCCAGCTAATTTTTGTATTTTTAGTAGAGACAGGATTCACCATATTGGCCAGGCTGGTCTCAAACTCCTGACCTCGTGATCCGCCTACCTCGGCCTCCCAAAGTGCTGGTATTACAGGCATGAGCCACCTCGCCCAGCCTGAGGGCCTGTTTAAAGGAAAAGTTGTAGATAGCAGGGCACAGTAAATTTAATTGTCCAATTATTTAGCAAAAATTTCACTCTACAATTTTTTTTTAATCACACGTTCTCAGGCAGGCCCTGTACATGTATTTTATTATTTGGGGTTTTTAATGATTTTTATTTTTATTTTCAGAAGAAAATGTGGTTTTATAACACTACCATTCCTCTCCACTGAGGTAACTGACATTGATAATCTGGTGTGTACCTTTCCTGATGTTTTTCTATGCTTGTATAAATACACATACATACATGGTTTTATGGAAACTTTTTTTTTTTTTTAGACGGAGTCTCACTCTGTCGCCAGGCTGGTGTGGAGTGCAGTGGCGCGATCTCGGCTCACTGCAACCTCCACCTCTCGGCTTTAAGCAGTTCTCCTGCCTCAGCCTCCCGAGTAGCTGGAACTACAGGCACACGCAGCTAATTTTTTTTAATTTTTAGTATAGGTGGGGTTTCATCATGTTGGCCAGGCTGGTCTCAAACTCTTGATCTTATGATCTTATGATCTCTTGATCTTATGATCCGCTTGCCTCAGCCTCCCAAAGTGTTGGGATTACAGGCATGAGCCATGGAATTATCATTTTTTATTCTGCTGTTGGCTCTTGTTACTTGTCCTTCATACTTTTTTTTTTTTTTTGGGACAGAGTTTTGCGCTTTTTGCCCAGGCTGGAGTGCAGCGGCGCGATCATGGCTCACTGCAACCTCCACCTCCCGGGTTCCAACAATTCTCCCACCTCAAACTCTCAAGTAGCTGGGATTACAGAATGCCTTACCGGGGGCAGTGGGAGGCAGGTTTTGTAGTATCAAGAGGGTAAGGTACCACCTGGTTCCTACAGGAGGATGTGATTGGCTTATTTGAATAATTCTATAGGCCGGCAGAAAACTGAAGCCTGCTACTTGGAGATAAGTACCTGTGCCTGTTCTCTTTGATAAGGAAGGGTTTGGGCTAGGAGTCTTTATCTATGGGAGGTAGATAAGAGTAGAGAGGAGAACTTGCAGATAGGTTCTACAGACAAGGCAACACTAATATCAAGCTTTAGGTCTTATATCACTGTCTAAGCCTGATCAATTTCCCATTGAATGCTGTGAACTCAGTGACAGTGGAAGAGCGATCAGAAAAGATTTGATCACTGATTTAAGGTAAGAGCATAGCCATCTGAGAATAATAATGAATTAATCAAAACAACAATATAATGTTTTAAATAGACATAGAAAATGGTAACCCAGTTTTTCTAAAAGAATCTTAGCTCTATCAGAAGTGAGGAACTTTTTTTTTTTTTACTTTTTAATTATTTTTTATTTTTTGAGACAGGGTCTCACTCTGTCACCCACGCTTACTGCAGCCTCAACCTCCTGGGCTTAAGCAGTCCTCCCTCCAAAGCCTCCTGTGTATCTGGGACCACAAGCATGCACCACCACACCTGGCTAATTTTATTGTTGTTGTAGAGATAGGGTCTGCCTATGTTGCCCAGACTAGAAGTGAGGAGCTTTTGTTTATTTGAAAATAAGCTTAAGAGTATGACAAGAGTCAACACAAAGTTCAGTAGATTATTCTAGTGATGAAATATATCATCTCTGCTACTTAGATTATTTAGAGGGTGAAGAATAACCCTTATTATATCTTTTTAAGATCAGACAGAATTATCCAAGACCAATTTGTTATTTTAACACAAAACAAAATTTTAGGTTTGTATTAACAAATATTTGACATTAATGGATTCAGAAGCTTTCCTTTTTTAATCTTATGAAGAAATTCATTAAAACTGAGCCAACTTCAGCAATTTTAGTGTTTCATTGTATATTTTTGGACTGTTATTTGGAGTTATTACAGTTCAAAGCAAATAAATTTCCCTTTCTACAAACCTTCACAGCTTTCAGTATTCATCCAGGTTTTGTCGTTTGTTATTCTCTGGCGCATTTTGAAAGAAACCCACATACTTTATGAACAAAACTAATCTTTTCCCATTAATAAACAAAAATACATCCATCTTGCATATGCAGTTGTGCTTCTGTACCACTCTTGTTTTTAATATCATCTCAATCTTCATGTTAATTATAACAACCAAAGCAACTAGTTTCTGTTTCACAGAGTTAAACAACTGAGAAATTATGTCATATGAAATTGTTGTAGCAAACCAGTAAAGTTCATGGGCACACATAATATACGTTACACATTTTTTCTGTATCTTCCTAAAGTGTAAAAATACTGCTTAACATATAAAAATTAAAAAGTTACATACACACACACACAAATTCACACACACATACACTCGACTTGGTGCCCAATGTTTTTATATTTCTGCCTTAAAAATTCAAATATACAAAGATTATCCATTAATTAACATGACTTAATGTTAGTAAAGGGTCTTGAAGTTTGCCAGGAATATTAGAAATTATGTTTAATCTAGCAAACTACAGAACATAATTACTGTTGAAATTTTTTTAAGTGTGTCAGAATTCAAAATTTATATTTTGTAATTCAAGTTTATATATTTTTAAATCATTATATGGAGTAATACTATCTTAACAGTGGACCTTATATGAGTTCAAAAATGTTATTTTTGTCTTTATGAGCAAACAACCCAAATCTTATTTTAAAAAATAAAACATTTGCTTATATTACACACGCCATGGCAATTAAATTCAGACAAGGATGAATAGGTGTTTTAAAACCGAAATTATCAAACCAGTCTGATTTGTTCAAGGATTCACTTTGATTATTTGAATTTCGATTCTTATATAAAAATGCAAAATGGCTCACATCTGTAATCCCAGCACTTTGGGAGGTCGAGGCGGATGGATCACTTCAGGTCAGGAGTTCAAGATCAGCCTGGCCAACATGGTGAAACCCTGTCTGAACTAAAAATACAAAAAATTAGCTGAGGATAGTGGCACGCGCCTATAATCCTAGCTACATAGGAGGCTAAGGCAGGAGAATCTCTTGGACCCAGGAGGCAGAGGTTGCAGTGAGCTGAGATCGCACCACTGCATTCAAGCCTGGGCAACAGAGTGAGACACTGTCTCAAAAAAAAAAAAAAAAAAAAAAAAAAAAGTTCTAAGCTAGTAGTTTTTGTGAGAAGGGGTTTCTCTTAAAAGTTAATATGGTATAGTTCTCCTTTAATAAAAAATAGGAAATTTGACAATTTGTACTTTTTTCAAAGAATTAGGGAAACCAATTTGCACCAATGCATTTTTGCAATCTCAGTGCAAAAATCCTGCCGAGTTAGAGGAATTACAAGAAAAGAAGGTAACCTGTGCACAGGAACTACAGCAAGAGGATGAAATGTCTTACAATATGCATCAAAATCACCCGGAGGCGCCTAAAAAAACTGATTCTAGCCCCAGAGTCTATAAGCCTTTGTTTGGGACTGAGAATAAGCATTTCTAATGAGTCCCAGTGACACTGATGGTGAAGGTCCAGGGATGAAACTGTGAGAATAAGTTTTCTATGGAAAATGAGACTGTCTCCCCCTGGGCCCCAGTCCATGGGGCTGCAGATTTACAGGCTCTAAAGGAAGAGCCTAAATTTCTAGTCTGTATATCCCCTTAATGTCTCTGCAGTGAGCAAAGCAAGCAAACAACAAAAATGCTGCCACATTTTAAGATTTCAAAATTCAGCTTTTTATTTCTTAAGGATTCTTATATTCCTTTTATATTAGATTTCTGAAGTCTTACTGATGTCTATAAACCAATTAAAAACAAAGTTTTAATTTATTTTTATTTTTTGAGACAGTCTCTGTCTGTTGCCCAGGCTGGAATGCAGTGGCGCAATCTCTGCTCTCACTGCAGCCTCCGCCTTTTGGTTTCAAGCAATTCTCTTGCCTTGGCCCCCCCGAGTAACAGGGATTACAGGCATGTGCCAACAAGCCCAGCTAATTTTTTTTTTTTTTTTAGTAGATAGTGTTTCACCATATTTGCTAGGCTGGTCTCAAACTCCTGACCTTGTGATCTACCCACCTCAGCCTCCCTAAGTGCTGGGATTATAGGCATGAGCCACCACGCCCAGCACAGAGCTTTTATTTAAGAGATTTATATCTAATTTGTTAATACCCTTTCCAGAGATAGGACAATGTTTCACTTTCTCAAGTACAGTCACACTGAATCTTGCAGCTTCAGGCTACGACTTTATCTACCAGTGAAAGAAAACACAGGACACACATAGCAAGCTAGATCTCAAAGGACTTTTCTTCTTTCCAGTTGAAGCAAGACATATTCCTCTACAAGCCAAAAGACTAATGTATCAGATTCTTTGCCATGCCACATCCAACAGAGATTAGGTCCCTGTCATCCCATTATGGGGAATAAACTTACTGTCTGTGCAGAACCAGAATCAGAATCAAACTTGGGTAAGAATCTGTCTCATCTGTCCGATGTTGGGTGTTGTGTGATAAGCCATGAATGTTTTGTTGCATCACAACAAAAGTAAAAATATAAAGTCAGTAAAACAAACAGTAGAGAAACAGAAAATCAATAAAAGTAAAGTTCTGTTGCCACTTGATATTCACTCTAGAAGCCAAAGTGTAGATAGATACTTGAACATCTTGGTGTACTTCCAACATTGTCAAAGTATAAATTTCAAAAGTTAAAAACAAGACTCATAAAAATATAAAGTTAGTGCATGTCAAAACATTATTGAACTCATGACGGAACCAGCATACTGGTAAAGCTGGTTTCTGTTTTTTACAATATTTGTTCCAGGGGGTCCAAACTCAAATACGCAAAGGGGCTAAGCAAGCCATGTCAATAAGGAAAGAAGGCATTGACAATGTTATAGAGAGAGTGGTAGAGAGTGTGACAGACTTAGAGCACATACTTTGTCTAAAGTGGGCAACTATGGTTGACCATCTTCAGCTAATTGTTTCTATGTGGGAATGCAAGCTTAGTGTTGCTAGATTTCTTCATTTTCATATTTTTTTCACAGAAGTCATGAATCTGGATTTTAATGTGAGTCTTCTAGTTTTTAAGTGTTTATAACTAACTCAAATTTTGAAAACACTGTATGAGCCAAACAAAACATCTTCAGGCCATAAACAGCTTGAGGGCCACCAGTTTGCAACCTCTGCAGTAGATATTATTAGAGAACTAACATTATGACAAAGAAAGAGCTTAACCAAAAGCTGTTTTTGTTTGAAAGAAGTTTTAAAAGATTTTTTTAAACCTTTCACATTGTTTGTCACAAAAGTAAAAAAAGTACATGATGTGATAATGTTTTATCACCTAGTAATTCAGTGCCTATCACATATATAACCATATACATTTACATTTTAAATTGTATTTTGGCCATTTAGAACATAATTATTCATTTTCTGAAGAACACAGTAATGTAAATATACTTAATGCTGCTAAACTATATATTTAAAAATGGTTGATACATTTTATGTCATGTGTTTTTTACTATCTGTTATATACAGATTCATTTTGAGGTTTTTTTTTTTTAGGGTGCTACTCAGTGTAACATGTACAGGGTTTTTACAGAAGTTTTACAGTAGATAATGGGAAATCCTGGGAACAAGGAGATATTTTGAAAAACTGCTATAGTGGCCTTGCCAAAAGATAGGAACTTGATTTAGATAACTAAATTTAGTAATGGAAATGGAGCTCACTTTGAGAGACATTTCAGGGGTTAAACTGACAGGATTCAGGTAACAGCTGAATGTGGGGCTTGAGAAAATACTCAAAAGATCAGAGTATGACAATAATTAAAGTAGGAAGGAAAATAGATTCGGAGGACATTAATTCAATTGTAGACAAGCCATGGAATTTCAGGACTTGAAGGAAATCTAGAGGTTCCCTAGACCAACCATCTCATTTTATAGATTTGAAAGTCGAGGCCTCAAGAGATAGAGTGATACCTTCAGTATCACAATTTAAATCAAAAGCTGGCTTACTTAAATGTTAATAAAAGTTTCTAGACTCAAAGTCCATCTTTTCTTCATACATCAGAGCATCTTTGCTCTGTGACAGTTGGTTCATTCAGTTCAAAAATGAATTTGGGATGGTATAGTAATCCTCAGGCTGTTGCCGTATGTTAGTTAGGAACGCCTGCAGACTTCTTCAAGAGAATGGATACCAGAGCCTTTTTCTTATTCTTTAAACTGTGAGTATGCTTTTTTTTCCTATTTGTAGTCTTTTCTTGAGTTTAAGCTACTTATAGGACCTATAAAGGAAATGGTTTCTAGATGTTTGTAATTTCATCCCTGGAGTTCAAAGGAAAATTTGAGGCTAGAGGTGGAAATTTGGGAGTCCATAAAAATAAAGACAAAAGTTAAAATCATTTAAGTGAATGGGGTTGCTTGGAAACAGAACATAATTTCAAAGTAGATGAGATCCTGGAATGAAACTTAGAGAAACATCCAAAATCACTAGATTAGAAGGAGAAAAACCAGAGAAACATATTGGTAAAGTAGTTAGAAAGTAGGGGAACCAGACAAGAGTACACAACTTTCAAGGCACTGTGTCCCAATAAACACATCTTAAGTTGAGAATATTTTAAGTCAAAAATGCTTTTAATACACCTAAGCTACCAAACTTCATAGCTTATCCTAGTCTGCCTTAAACGTGCTGAGAACACTTACGTTAGCCTACATACAGCTGGGCAAAATCGTCTAACACAAAGCCTATTTTATAACAGTGTTGAGTATCTCATGTAATTTATTGCATACTGTGCTGAAAGCGAGAAATAGAATGGTTGTATGAGTACTCGAAGTGTGGCTTCTACTGAATGTGTATGAATTTAGCAACATTATAAAGTTGAAAAATTTTAAGTCAAACCATTGTAAGTCAGAAACCATCTGTAGTACTGTGGAAACCAAGAGAGGAGAAGGTTGTCAAGAATGATAAGGGTTTGTTTTAGTCTGTTTTGTTTTACTACAAAAAGATACATGAAACTGAATGCAGTTGACTCTTGAACAACATGGGATTGAAGTTTGTGAGTCTACTTCTACGTGAATTTTTTTCCACCTCTGTCACTTCTGAGACAGCAAGACCAACCCCTTCTTTTATTCCTCCTCAGTCTACTCATTGTGAAGACTACAAAGATGAATACCTTTGTGATGATCCACTGCCACCTGATGAATAGTAAATATAGTTTCTTTTTCTTTCTTTTTTTTTTTTGAGATGGAGTCTCTTGCCCCATCATCCAGGCTGGTGTGCAGTGGCGCAATCTCAGCTCTCTGTAACCTCCACCACCCAGGTTCAAGCGATTTTCCTTCCTCAGCCTACTGACTAGCTGGAATTATAGGCATTTGCCACTGCACCCGGCTAATTTTTGTATTTTTAGTAGTAACGGAGTTTCACCATGTTGACCAGGCTGGTATTGAATTCCTGAGCTCAGGTGATCCACCCACCTCAGCCTCCCAAGGTGCTGGGATTACAGGCGTGAGCCACCGAACCTGGCCTATGATTTTCTTAATAACATTCATTCTCTAGCTTACTTTAATAATATAGTATATAATACATATACAAAATATGTGTTAATCTACTGTTTATGTTATTGGTAAGGCTTTGTAGACTACTAGTAATTAAGTTTTGGGGGAGTCAAAAGTTATGTATGGATTTTCAGCTCTGCAGGAGGTCAGTGCCCCAATCCCTGTTGTTCAAGGGTGAATTGTGAAATTTATTTTTCACAGTGCGGGAAGCTGAGAAGTCCAAGAAGAAGGCACAGGCATCTTGTGAGAGCCTTCTTGGTGTATTTTTACATGGCCAAAGGCAGAAGGGCAAGAGAGAACCAACTTCTCTCAGCTCCTTTATTTATAAGCATCAAATTCCATTCATGACAGAGGAGCCCTCAAGGCCTAATCACCTCTGAAAAGTCCCACCTCTTAATACTATTACATTAACAATGGAGGGGAGCCCTTTAAGCCATAGCAGAGCCATAGAGAGGACAAGAAGATATAGACTGGGAAGGGGAATGTTACTGGTGACCTTTGAGAGAATTACTTTAGTATTTTGGTGATAAAGTTAAATTGCCAAGGGTGAGGGAAAAGAGATAAGGCTGGGTGGCTCATGCCTGTAATCGCAGCATTTTGGGAGCCCGAGGCAGGCTGATCATGAGGTCAGAAGATTGAGACCATCCTGCCCAACATGGTGAATCCCCGTCTCTACCAAAATACAAAAAATTAGATGGGCGTGGTGGCTTGCACCTGTAATCCCAGCTACTGGGGAAGCTGAGGCAGGGGAATTGCTTGAACCCAGGAGACAGAGGATGCAGTGAGCTGAGATTGTGCCACTGCACTCCAGCCTGGCAACAGAGCAAGACTCCATCTCAAAAAAAAAAAAGAAAGAAAAGGGGAGATAAAAAGAGGAAACCATGTTCTTTTTTTCTTTTAAATGTATTTTCAACTTTTATTTTAGGTTCAGGGAAACGTGCAGATTTGTTATCTGGGTGTATTGCATGACGCTGAGGTATTAGGTATGAATGATCCCCATCACGCAGGTACTTCAGTTAGTTTTTCAATCCCTGTCCCCCTCCCTGCCATCCCCTTTTGCGCCAGTGTTCTCATCTTTGCATCCATGCATACTCATTACTTAGCTCCCACTTATAAATAAGAACATGCAGTACTTTGTTTTCTGTTCCTGCATTAATTTGCTTAGATTCATTAGGTCCAACTGGTCAGTTTTTGTTTGAGTTGCATTGCTTTTAAGGACTTAATCATAAATTCTTTCCCAAGGCCTGTGTCCAAAATGGCACTTCTTAGGTTTTCTTCTAGGATTCCTTTAGTTTGAGGTCTTACATTTAGAACTTTAATCCATCTTGAGTTACTTTTTTTTTTTTGAGACAGAGTCTCACTCTGTCGCCAGGTGCCAGGCTGGAGTGCAGTGGCGCGATCTCGGCTCACTGCAACCTCCGCCTCCTGGGTTCAAGCAATTCTCCTGCCTCAGCCTCCTGCGTAGCTGGGACTACAGGCGTACACCGCTATGCCCAACTAATTTTTTTGTATTTTTAGTAGAGACGGGGTTTCACCATGTTGGCCAGGATGGTCTCGATCTCTTGACCTTGTGATCCGCCCTTCTCTGCCTCCCGAAGTTCTGGGATTACAGGCTTGAGCCACCGCGCCTGGCCTAGTTACGGTTTTTTTATATGGTAAAAGTTACAGGTCCAGTTTCGTTCTTCTGCATTTGGCTAGCCAGCTATCCCAGCACCACTTAATCAAATAGGGAGTTCTTTCTCTGTTACTTATTTTTGTCCACTTTGTCAAAGATCAGATGGCTCTAGATATGTGGCTTTATTTCTGAGTTCTCTATTATGTTCTATTGGTCTATGTGTCTGTTTTTATACCAGTACCATGCCGTTTTGTTTAATGTGGTCTTATAGTATAGTTTAAAGTCAGGTAATGTGATGTCTGCAGCTTTGTTCTTTTTGCTTAGGGTTGCTTTGGCTCTTCGGGTTCTTTTTTTTGGTTCCAGGTGAATTTTAGAGTAGTTTTTTCTAGTTCTGTGAAAAGTGACCTTGGTAGTTTGATAGGAACGGCATTGAATCTTTAGATTGCTTTGGGCAATCTGGCCATTTGAACAATATTGATTATTCTAATGCAGGAACATGGAATGTTTTTCCATTTGTTTGTGTCGTCTGTGATTTCTTTTAGCAGTGCTTTGTAGTTCTCCTTGTAGAGATCTTTCACCTCCTTGGTTAGATGTATTTCTAGATGTTTTGTTTTTTGTGCAGCTGTTTTAAACAGGATTGCATTCTTGATTTGGTTCTCAGCTTGAATGTTATTGGTGTATAGAAGTGCTACTGATTTTTGTACATTGATTTTGTATCCAGAAACTTTACTGAAGTCATTTATCAGTTACCAGGAGCCTTTTGACAGAGTGTTTACGGATGTTTGTTTGTTTGTTTGTTTTGAGACGGACTCTTGCTCTGTTGCCCAGGCTGGAGTGCAGTAGCACAATCTCAGCTCACTGCAGCCTCGCCTCCCAGGTTCAAGCGATTTTCGTGTCTCAGCCTCCCAAGTAGCTGGGATTGCAGGCGCATGCCACCACACCTGGCTAATTTTGGTATTTTTAGCAGAGACGGGATTTCAGCATGTTGGCCAGACTGGTCTTGAACTCCTGACCTCAAGTTATCTGCCCTCCTCAGGCCCCCAAAGTACTGGGATTACAGGTATGAGCCACCGGGCCTGGCCTACGGTTTTTAAGACCTGGAGTCACATCATCAGCAAAGAGAGATAGTTTTGAGTTCTTTTTACATTTACGTTATTTATTTAATTTCTTTCTCTTACCTGATTACTCTGGCTGGCATTCCAGTACTATGTTGAACAGGAGTGGTGAGGGTGGGCATCCTTGTCTTGTTCCAGTTCTCAAGGGGCATGCTGCCAGTTTTTGTATGTTTGGTATGATATTGGCTGTGGGTTTATCATATATGGCTCTTATTATTTTGAGGTATGTTCTTTCAATACCTAGTTTTTTATGATTTTGATCATGAAGGAATTTTATCAAAAGCCTTTTCTGAGTCTGTTGAGATGATCATGTGGCTTTTGTTTTTCATTTTGTTTATGTGGTGAATCACATTTGTTGATTTCTGTGTGTTGAACCAACCTTGCATCCCAGAAATGAAACCTGCTTCATCATGGTGAATTAACTTTTTGATGTGCTGTTGAATTCATTTGCTAGTGTTTTGTTAAGGATTTTTGCATCAGTTTTCATCAGGGATATTGGCCTGTAGCTTTTTTCCTTTTGTTGTGTCTTTGCCAGGTTTTGGTATTAGGATGATGCTGGCTTTGTAAAATGAATTGGGGAGGCATCCCTCCTCAATTTCCGTGAATAGTTTCAACAGAATTGGTACAGTTCTTCTTTGTACATCTGGTAGAATTTGACTGTGAATCCATCTGGTCTGAGACTTTTTTGGGGTAGATTTTTTATTACTGATTCACCTTAAGGATTCGATATTGATCTGTTGAGTGTTTCAATTTCTTTGTGATTGAATGTTTCAAGGAATGTTGCTGTTTCTAGATTTTCTTGTTTGTGTGCATAGAGGTATTCGTAATAGTCTTAGGATCTTTTGCATTTCTGTGGAATTGGTTGTAATATCACCTTCGTCACTTCTGATTGTGCTTATGTGGATCTTCTCTTTTCTTTGTTTAATCTTGTTAATGGTCTATCAATCTTGTTTATCCTTTCAAAGAACCAACTTTTGGTTTCGTTGATCCTTGCATGGAATTTTGGGTCCCATTTCGTTCAATTCCACTCTGATTTCATGATATCTTTTTTTTAACTTTGTGGTTCATTTGTTCTTGTTTTTCTAGTTCCTCTGGGGAAGATGTTAGATCATGATTTTGAGATATTTCTAGTATTTTGAGGTTGGTGTTTAGCACTGTGAACTTTCCTCTTAACACTGCTTTTGCTGCATCGCTGAGATTTTGGTATGTTACATCTCTGTTTTTATTTATTTAAAAGAATTCTTTTATTTCTGCCTTGATTTCATTGTTTACCTAAAAGTCATTCAGAAGCAAGTTGTTTAATTTCCATGTAATTGTGTGGTTTTGAGAGATCTTCTTGATGTTCATTTCTGTTTTTATTCCACCATGGCCTGAAAGTATGATTGGTATGATTTTTTATCTTTTAGTTTATTGACACTTGCTTTGTGACAAAGCATGTGGTCTGTCTTGGAGTATGTTCTGTGTGCAGATGAGAAGAATGAATACTCTGTGGTTGGTGGGTGGAGCGTTCTGTGGTTGTTATTAGATCCAAGTGTTGAGTTTAAATCCAGAATTTCTTTGTTTTCTACTTTGATGATCTGTCTAATGCTGGCATGCTGTCAGTGGGGTGCTGAAGTCCCCCACTATTATTGTGTGGCTAAGTCTTTCATTGGTCTAGAAGTACTTATTTTATGAATCTGGGTGCTCCAGTGTTGAATGTGTATATATTTAGAGTGATTAAACCTTCTTGTTGAATTGAATTCTTCATGATGATGTACTGCCCTTCTTTGTCCTTTTTTTTTTTTCTTTTTCCTTGAGATGGAGTCTCACTTTGCCACCCAGACTGGAGGTGCAGTGGTGTGATCTTGGCTCACTGCAAGCTCCGCCTCCTGGGCTCAAGCAATTCTCCTGCCTCAGCCTTGCAGGTATCTGGGATTACAGGCATTTGCCACCATGCTCAGCTAATATTTTTGTATTTTTAATAGATACAGGGTTTCACCATGTTTTCCAGGCTTGTCTTGAACTCCTGACCTAAGTGATCCGCCTTCCTCGGCCTCCCAAAATGCTGGGATTACAGGCATGAGCCATCGCACCCAGCCTTCTTTGTCCTTTTTTACTGTTTTTGATGTAAAGTCTGTTTTATCTAAGTATAGCAACTCCTATTCTTTTATGTTTTCCATTTACATGGTAGATCTTTTTCCAGACCTTTACTTTGAGCTTATGAGTGTCATTACATCTAAGATGGGTCTCTTAAAGACAGATGACAGATAAGTCTTGTTTTCTTATCCAATTTGCCACTCTGTGCCTTTTAAGTGGTACATTTAGACCATTTACAGTCAAGGTTAATATTGATATGCGAGGTTTTGATTATGCCATGAAGTTATTCATTGCTGATATCGTTTGATTTGTGTCTCTGCTCATATCTCATGTCAAATTGTAATCCCAGTGTTGAAGGAGGGGTCTGATGGGAGGTGACTGGATCACAGGGACAGATTTCCTCCTTGCTCTTCTTGTGATAGTGAGTTCTCATTTAAAAGTATGTAGCACCTCCCCCCTTTTCTCTCTTCCTCCTTCTCTGGCATGTATGATGTACCTCCTTTCTCTTCACCTTCCACCATGATTGTAAGTTTCCTGAGGCCTCCCTAGCCATGCTTCCTGTACAGCCTGCAGAACCATGAGCCAGTTAAACGTCTTTTATCTTGGGTGGTTCTTGACAGCAATGTGGGAACAGACCAATATAGTTGTTTTGTACTTTCTATTGTTTGGTTACTTTATAGGGTCTGCAGGCTATGTACCCAAGTGTGTTTTTCTGGTAAAAGGTATTATTCTTTGTTTCCATGTTAAGAACTTCCTTAAAAACTCTTCTAAGACTGGTCTAGTAGTAAAGAATTCCTTTAGCATTTGCTTGTCTGGAAAAGATTTTATTTCTCCTTTATTTCTGCCCATGAAACTTAATTTGGCAGGACATGAAATTCTTGGTTGGAATTTCTTTAAGAATGCTGGAAATAGGCCACCAGTCTCTCCTGTCGTGTAAGGTTTCTGCTGAGACATGTGCTGTTAGCCTGATGGGGTTCCCTTTTTACGTAATCTGCCCTTTTTCTGTAGCTGCCTTCAATATTTTTTTCTTTAGAATTGATGTTGGACAATCTAGTGACTGTATGCCTTGGTGATGTTCATTTTGTATAGTATCTCACCAGTGTTTTTTTCTTGCCAGTGTTGAAGAATCTACTTCTTTACTAAGATTTGGGAAATTTTCTTGAATTACTCCCTCAAAGATATTTTCCTGGTTGTTTCCTTTTTCTTCTCTCTTAGGAATGACAGTAATTCACAGGTTTTGTCTTTTTATATAATTCAATATTTCTCAAAGATTGTTCACTTTTTATAAATCTTTTTTCCTTATTTCTGTCTGGCTAAGCTAGTTCAAAAGACCAGTCTTCAAGCTCTGAAATTCTTTTTTCTGCTTGGTCCAGTCTATTTCTAAAGCTTTCAGTTGTATTTTGAAATTCTTTTGAGTTTTTTTAATTCCAGAAGCTGTTAATTTCGAAGTTGTTTATCTCTTCCTTCATTTCCTGGATTGTTTTAGAAGTTTCTTTATGTTAATTTTCGGCCTTGTCTTGGATCTCGTTGAGCTTCTTTACAATCCATGCTTTGAATTCTTTATCTGTCATTCCTGAGTTTCCATTTTGGTTAGAGACCATTGCTGGAGAACTAATGCAATCCTGTGGTAGTCTCATTACATTCAGCTTTCTCATGCTGCCAGAATTCTTGCACTGGCTCTTTCTCATCTGGGGACACTGGCAGTTCTAATTTTTGTAATTATTTTTGTGTGAGTAGGATTTTTTTCTATTTCTTTCTTTCTTGATGATGTTATTATTTTTTTTTTCTTAACCGTTTTATCCCCTCTCTAGGGAGTATGACTGTAGAGAATGCTGGATAGGGTTTTTTTGACTTTGTTTTTATTGCCCTATGCACTTCTTTTGGTGCGTTTTACATTGGACTATGCAGTTTGACTTACAAGCCTGTAGATGGCACTTACAAGTAAGAGTCAACTGCAGTCAATGTGACTGGGTATGTACTTGATCCTTGTTTGCTGGTGGAAGCTTTCTGTTGCCTCAGGCAATCAACTGAGTTGTGGACTGCACAGTGTTCTGAGCCTGGCGTGGGGAGGTGCATGAAGGGTGAGGCTGGACCAGATGGGTCCCCTAATTGCCGGCACAAGCACGCAGAGGGAGAATCCAGTGGGCAGCCACCAAGCACCCGGAGGTGTACCTAGGTATGGAGCTGGGGAACCTCTTCGGCCCCATGTTCTCTGCCCAGGAATTGAGGGTGGCCTAAACTCCTAATCTGGAGAATGGGTACTCCAGATTCCTGGAGATCTGCCTGGGTTTGAAGCAGAGAGGGGTCCCCGTGCACCACAATCTCTGTACAGGAGGAATGGGGCAACTCAGGCTGCTGATCCAGGTGAGCTGTTGCTTCAAGTGCCTAGATACCTGCCTGGGCATGGAACAAAGCCTCCCTGCACCAGGATCTCTGCACAGGAATGGAAGAATGGGTCAGACTGCTGATCCAGGTGAATGGGTGCTCCAGATACCTGGAGATCAGCCTGGGTGTGGAGTGGAGGGCCCTCCTGCACCAAGATCTCTGCACAGGAGGGATGGAGTGACTCAAGTTGCTGGTTTTCTGATTGCCTAGAGATCTGCCTGAGCGTGGAGCAGAGAGAGTCCTGCTGCACCAAGATCTCAGGGGAGCAGGGCGGGGGACCCAGCAATGGCACACATAGATTATTTCCAAGTCACCAAGCATGTATGTGTGTATAGTATTATAAAAAAATCAGTAAGCCAAGGTTATTTTTTTATTCAAGATGGAAACATTATTTTTATAAATTTAGTGTAGCCTAAGTATGAAGTGCTTATAGGTCTACAATGGTATACAATACTGTTCTAGGCATTCACTTCCACTTACTACTCACGCACTGAACTCACCCAGAGTGACTTTTATCATTATGAAAACAAAGATTAATTAAGAATCACTATGTGCCAGATATTGTGCTCGCTAGCAGGGATACAATTTTTAATAAGACATGGCTCCCGTATTCAAGAATTGCATAGTCTAATGAAGGAGAATAAATTGAAAATAGAGTCGTACTAGGTAAAAATTCAGCAATAGAAGCATATACAGAATTCAGCAGTTAACAGCAGTGAAACGTTAAGTTCTGCAATGGGCAGTCTGGTAAGGCCTCCCAAAAGAAGGGATTTTTAAAATGTGTCTGCACACAGCCATGTCATGTGGCTTTACAGGGCAGACAGGAACAATGAGGGAAAGTCAGAGAAGTCAGTCGATAAGAGGTGGGCAGTGGAGGGTTTTGTAAGCCACATGAGGAGAGCTGCTCTTTCTCTAGGGGCTCTGATAGTTAATGATAACAGTTAACAATTACTTGTCATTTATTAAGCAGCTGGCATGTGCCAGAGATTCTAAACCACCATTAATTTGCTTGCAGCAACCCTATATGATGAGTGTCAGTAGTTACATGTGAGGAGAGAAAGAAACTGCAGTTGAGTTACTGGCCTAAGATCACACAGCCAATAAGTGACAGTGTTAAACCCAAGACTTGTACCTAGATCTTGCTTCAAGAGAGTGACATACAGAGGTGGATTTACCATGAAGCTAATGAAACTTAAATTTCAGGGTTCCTCACTTACTGGACACCTATGAATACTGGGAGTTGTCATGTTTGAGGTAGAGAGGGGAAGCTGGGTTATAACCAGAAAGCATTTCTGTGTAAGCATTTCTGGGAACTTGTCTGACGATGTCTCAGAAGAAAAGATATGGCAGTTTTCTTGTGGTTTATTTTCTTCTTGTAAATACTCACTTTTGTAATTGAACATTATATGTCTGAAAGATGGAGAAGTGCAATCATCAGAGAAGGCTACATGAAAGAAAATAGCATGCTTATAAACAACTCCATGTAGTTTCGCACTGCGGAATCATGCCATGAGGAGAGAACGTGACAGGAGTTTAGACTGGTCAAAACCCTTTATTGAAACATTCTAAGGAATAATGTTTGTGTAATTATATAGTATTCTAAGGAATTTTGACTTTATCCTATCAGAGATTCTCAGCCTCAGCTATAAATAAGAATTGGTAGATCTGAGGAAGGGCTGAAATATCTTTATTTTTTAAAAGCTTCATAAGTGAGTCAGATGCACAGCTAGGAATGCTGTAAGCAGTGAGAAGCTGTAGACAGATTTGAAGTAAGGAAGCGACATAATCAGATGTGCATTTTCAAAGGGAATTCTACTTTAAATGGATGGGAAAAGAGACTTGTAGTTGTCCAGACAAGAGATGATGTCTTTTAATGACTGCATAATAGTTCATCAAGTTAATTGTTAATAATTCTATATTATTATGTTTCTAGGGATGTATATGTATTCACTGTTACTCAAAAAAAGTACATCTTTTTGTTTCTTTTGTTTTTGTTCCTCTAATTTTTCACTAGGACAGATTCCCAGGAGTAATTCTATTGAGTCAAAGGAAATGAGTAGTTTTGGCTCCTGCTTATAAATTATTATAATGGTTGTAATCCATTCCTAGAGTTAACTTCCATGTGGTGGGCCAAATAGGAACTTTAGAATCATTTTGTAAAGTTCTAAAAAGAACAACAATTTGGATTTTGATTGATTTTATTTTGAAATTAGCAGTAAATTATCGGAACAATGCTTACATTGTATTTATGGTAACCACTCACTCACTAACTAAATTTATCTTTCATAGATTGATGAACTCCCAGAGGGAGCTGTGAAGCCTCCAGCAAACAAGTATCCTATCTTCTTTTTTGGCACCCATGAAACGTAAGTTAGCAAAAATAGTTTCAACAGCTCTAACTTGACTGTGCTATGCTACATTGTTTTTCGATGATGTGTGACACCTTACATCTCGTTAAAATCATTATAATCAATTATATAAAGTTGCCAGACTTAATAATGTATTTTTCTTAATGTAAATACTTTTTATGATAGAAGCCTTTATGACTAAAAGCTTATGTTTGCTTTTGAATGTCATTTGTGTTTCTGTGTAAATATTGGTCATCACCTAGAAGTCTCCTCTAGGACACTTTTAAGTCCTAGAGTGGTTTCTATACCACTCCCATTAATTTCTTTTATTACTCTTATATATTTCCCTTTCAGAGAAATTTTTTTGCATTCATATTTCACAGAACAAAGTTACATTCTCTTAGGCTCTTTCACCTTGTTGGGCCCTAAAGGAAGCATACCACCTTTTTTAGGTTTCATAGCTGTATTTGTTGGTGCACAGACTATGCCGGTGTAATAAAGGAATCTAAAAATACAGTGTCTCAAATAATATAGAAGTTTATTTCTTTCTTTTGAAATAATTCAGAGATAGGGAGGTAGATTGGGGTGACTACTCTGCCCTAGGGACCCGAGCTGCTTCTGTTGTCCTGTCATTCACTACTAAAACAAAAAAACTGGCTCAGCAGCACATGTGCATCCTGCAGGTAGTAGAAGAAGGAAAGAGAAGAGGTAAAGAACAGGTGTTCCTTGTAAGGAAATGACAAGGAAGTTGCGTACATTAGGTCTTCACTTAAGTTGATAGTGAAACTGCGACTTTAAGGAAACATCAGACAGCAGGCTGTCAAATAACTTCTTTTGCTCAGCGTTGTCACAGTTTCTAAAAACGTATCGACAAGTGTGGACTTACTGTATATCATTTATACTTCCTTTCATTCTAGTGACAAGAACTTGGTCATGTGGCCACATCTAGCTACAAGGGAAGCTGAGAAACAGTCTCTAATTGGGCAACTCTGTACCCTGCTTTAAAAATTGGGAGAAATATCCATTATAGGAAAAAAGTAGAGCGTGAATACTGTGGAATGGATGGCAATCTTTGACACGCTAGAAACGTATATGGTTATTTACAACAAGAAAACAAATGGAACAGAAATTGGAAATGTGGAGAAAAGCTAAAAACTATCACAAAAATCTTTAAAAGTCTTCAAATTCAGGGTCATCACTTATGTTCATTGAATGTTAGTAGAGCCTAGCATGAACTATCTTAGCTTGTTGTCTTTGCTACCCGACATCTTCCTCATTCTTGTCTTGAAAAAGAGTCAGGGGAAGCCTCTCAAGACAGATTTTTTTTCATGTGAGAAATAATTGTAATTTATTTCAGGAAGTTAGTTTTATTTTCCTATGTATTATTTTTATGTAAAAGACACTGTGGACTATGCAACTGATCACGTTTTTCTCCTTTGAGAGATTGCTTTCTAGCAACCTCTAGAAAAACATGAAGGAGAAAATAAGTTTTACCTATAGTAAGTGCATAGGGCTTTGTGATGCATATTTTTGCATTTTCCTTATTCTTTCCCCTATTTTGTTTTTGTATCATTGGTTTGCTTTTTTTTAGAAGCCATCTCCAAGTGATCTGGTTGTACTGTAATCCATATGTGATTTTTTGCTGGTTTGATCATCCAGAGGCAGATTCTAAAATATTTACCTAGGGGAGAATGAACTTCAAATAACCTGTCATAACATTGGTTCTGCTCAACTTTTACTAAGTATTGGATGTCCCTGGACCTGAGATTATACTTGCCCTGGCAAGTATGAATGTTCACCCTCTCTGAAGGCAGAAATGATGTCAGTGTTGTTTACTCTTACATACACAGTGCCTGGCCCATGGTGGTGTTTAAAACATAATTATTGATTAAATTAAAATTAATTAAGTGATACAGGGGTGGTATGTGAAAAGTGAGGTGAGCTTAACAAGAAGGCTATATTTGGTTCAGCTAAAGGAGTACCCTAGGCAGGAACAGAATTTTCCTGAGAATATGACTTTGAATCTGTTCTAATTCTCAGATAGGTGACTGGAGTCCCTAGTTCTTCTGCTTCATATAACATAACCCCAGGAATTTCAGTCTAGACAATTTTTAAGGAATCCTTAACAAGGAAAAATATATCATCCTCAATGTATTAGCTTTGAAAAAAATTCATTTTCTTTTCTACACATAAAAAATTTAAAAACATACAGCAGTTAATCAATTGAGGAGGGATTTGAGTTATACAGTTATCTGTAATCCAGAAAAAAACAGGCCTATCAAAAACTTACAGCTTGTTTTAGAATAGTTGATTCAGACTCTCTCTTGCCTGCAGTAGCTGACATGGCCAGTTGTTAGTTAACATTCCTGTAGTATGCTAGTGAAAATATATCATTTATTCATAAAAGAATGCTTTCTGTTCTCTGTAGCAGAAAGATGTCCATCTTATACATCCAAAAGTGGGACAAGATAAAAATAAAAAAGGCAAAACTTATTAACGCTTTCATCAAAAAATAATGACCGTTAGCCCTGACTCTTGTGGCATTAATACAGTATAGGCAGCAGAGAGCAGTGGATCATGCCTGTAATACCAGCACTTTGGGAGGCTAAAGCGGGAAGATCACATTAGCTCAGGAGTTTGAGACTAGCCTGGGCAACATAGTGAGACCTTGTCTCTACAAAAAATAAAATTAGCCAGGCAGGATGGCTGTATTTCTAGCTACTCAGGAGGCTGAAGTGGGAGGATCACTTTAGCCTAGAAGCCAAAGCTACAGTGAGAGATTCTTTCTCCTCTGCCCAAAAAAATAAGTATAGGCAGCCTCTGGTTAGCATCAGTAGCTGATGTGAATACCAGGCAGCTTAGCCCACAGTTATTTCTTAAGCATAGAGTCAAAGACTGAGGAAGGTCAAAAGCTAGAATCTAAAAATTCATGACAAATTTCTCTAAAAGTCAAGTTGCCATACATAAAGTCCATTTATTGTATTCAGTTTATCAAGCAAGACTTTGACTTTTTTTTATTAAAATGCCCATTAACAAATTATTTCTGGGTTCATTGAGGTGGAATCATGCTGACTAAGCAGTTAAGGGGAACAGTAAGGAAAGGTTTGGTGCTTCTTAAACAGCTCTAGGGTCAGAAAGCTTACCCAGGTGTTTTTATAAACTTGAAGTTTTTGGTTAGCTGGACACTGAGACCCAGTCAGAAACTGTCATTTACAGAGATCGGTAGTAAACTGTTAACCTCTCATTTGAAAGTTTTCAGTATCTTCTCTTTACCGATAATTTCCAAATTTATGTATCCAGATTACACCTTTCCCCTCTACTCCAGAATCCTCTCTCCAGCTGCCTGACATCTTCACTTGGATGTCTAAACAGGATTTTAAATTTAACATTCAAAACTGAGCTTTTTGCCCCCAAACATTGTCCCCCCCAAAAATATGTCAATTTCAGTAAATATCAGCCCCATTCTTATTTTTCAGTCTAAAACCTTGGAGATACCTCCAACTCCACCCTTTCTCACACATGCCATATCTAGCCCATCAACAAATCTTGAGGCTCTTTCTTGAGAATGAATTCAGGATGTGACCACTTCTTACCAACAGTACTGCTTACACCCTGGTTCAAGTCATCATGAATACTTCAGAAGCCATCTGATTAGTCTCCTTTCCTCCACTGTAGCAACTAAGTCTTCAGTCTGTTTTCAGTTCAGCAGCCAAAGTTACCCTATTAAAACATAAAATGCCACTGCTCTTCTCAAAACCTTTAGTGGCATCCCATCTCACTCAAAGCCTTTATAGTGACCTTCAAGGCCCTAAATAATCTGTGCCTCCACTCTGTTAACCTCTGTCATACTGGTCTTCCTTCACTAATTTCACTCTAGCCACACGGGCCTCTTCTGTTTCTCAAACATATGAGGCACTCTTCCTCTCCCACTTCAGGGCCTTTGTACTTGCTCTTTCTTCAACCTGTCCTTTTCTTCCCCAGGTAGCTGAATGAGTTGTTCCTTTACTTACTTTGTTCTTAACTATTCCCTTTGTCTTCCTTGATCTGTATATCTCTAATTATAAAATCTACCTCCTGTTCTTCTCATCCTTCTCTGCTTTTTTTAGCACACACACTAGATACTTTATTTACTTTTTTGTTGTCCAAACCCCCACCTATGCCACTAGAACATAGGCTACAAGAAAACAGAGATCTTTGTCTCTTTGTTCCCTGTAGCTCCTCTGGAATAGTGACTGACACATGATATTAACAAATGTTTTAATGTTTGTTGAATGAAGGAATATGTGACTCTCAGTTTGAAATGTAAGCTCTAGGAGTGTCAGCCAGAACTGGGGCCTAAGGCTAAAGACTCTGGTTTGAATGCTTAGATCTATTAGCCAGGCTCAGAATTTGTTCTAACGTCTTTTTTTTTTCTTGGTTATGATTAATTTAGGATGTGGTTTAAATTGGATGAGCATCTACCTGCTTTTTCACTTGAGATTTTTTTCTTGCTTAGTGACTCATCAAACACTAACATGATTTTTTAATTTATAGAAATAGTAGGCCGGGCACAGTGGCTCATGCCTGTAATCCTAGCACTTTGGGAGGCCAAGGCGGGCAGATCACCTGAAGTCGGGAGTTCGACACCAGTCTGACCAACATGGCGAAACTCTGTCTCTACTAAAAATTCAAAATTGGGGCCAGGCATGGTGGCTCACACCTACAATCCCAGCGCTTTGGGAGGCCGAGGCGGGTGGAATATGATGTCAGAAGTTCAAAGCTAGCCTGGCCAAGATGGTGAAACCCCATCTCTACTAAAAATACAAAAATTAGCCAGGCACGGTGGCAGGCACCTGTAATCCCACTACTGAGGAGGCTAAGGCAGGAACATTGCTAGAACCCGGGCGGCAGAGGTTGCAGTGAGCCGAGATCGTGCCAGTGCACTCTAGCCTGGTCGGTAGAGTGAGACTCCGTCTCAAAAAAAAAATGGGTGTGGTGGTACATGCCTGTAATCCCAGCTACTCTGGAGACTGAGGCAGGAGAATCATTTGAACCAGGGAGGCAGAGGTTGCAGTGAGCCAAGATCACACCATTGCACTCCAGCTTGGGCAACAAGAGTAAAACTCCACCTCAAAAAAAAAAAAAAAAAAAGAAAAGAAAAAAGAAAGAATAGTGAATAAATATACTAATGTGGTACAGTAATGCGACCCTTATCTGTAGGGATATGTTCCAAGACCTCCAGTGGATGCCTGAAACCATGGATAGTATGAACCCTATATATACTATGATTTTTTCATCTGATAACAGGGACAGCTACTAAGTAACTAGTGGGCAGGTAGTGCAAACATGGATATGCTGGACAAAGGGATGATGCGTGTCCAAGGCAGAATGGAGTGGGCATGAGACTTTATCACACTGCTCGGAGGGGTGTAATATTTAAAACATATAAATTGTTTATTTTTCCATTTAATATGTATAGACCACAGTTGACCATGGTTAACTAAAACCACAGAAGGCAAAACCACTGGCAAGTGGGGAAGTACTATATAGAGAGTTAAAACCTTTTTTTAAAATTCTAGTGTTTATATTCTTACTATGAATTTCACAAAACCCTTACCTATGGTAAGATTAACATAGATAAATCTTAGTTTAAGATGACGATTTAAGTGGCCAGAGTAGACATCTTTAATTCTACTTATGTAACTAAAAATTGGTTTTTAAATGAAGATATTGCTAATTAAAAAGTAAAATTAAAGTAGCACAATCCAGGTGGCTGGCTTGTATTCTCAGCTATCCATTTTTTTCTGCCTTGAAGTATGTGTCTAAAATATCTTATAATATGTGCCTAACTCAAAGGGTTTATATGTACTTTAAATTTGTTTGCTATAATATGCTCTGACACCTTCATTGATACTGATATTTAAAATATCTTACCTTTGAAGATCAGTGTGTCAAGTCTATTTCTAATATATCTCTGCAGTGCATTTCTAGGTCCCAAAGACCTTTTTCCATATAAAGAGTACAAAGACAAGTTTGGAAAGTCAAACAAACGGAAGGGATTTAACGAAGGATTGTGGGAAATAGAAAATAACCCAGGAGTAAAGTTTACTGGATACCAGGTAATGGTTTACTTCCTTGTCACTTACTATATCTCATTTCTTTGATTTTAACTTTTTTTCAGATCTTTCTTATATGTCTTTTCTTCTTCAGTAGCATTTTGGATTAAACGTAATTTTTACTCAGAAGGGTTCAAATCAAGTGTCCATTGGAAAATTGAGTTTGACAGCCCTTTGTTTTTGAAATTCTTCAGAGTAAGCAGAACCCTTTCAAATTAAAACAGAGTAGTTCTTTTCAGTGTTTGTTTTTTGCTATTTGTTCAAAAATGTAATCAGCTAATATTATTTCTTAGGCAATTCAGCAACAGAGCTCTTCAGAAACTGAGGGAGAAGGTGGAAATACTGCAGATGCAAGCAGTGAGGAAGAAGGTGATAGAGTAGAAGAAGATGGAAAAGGCAAAAGAAAGAATGAAAAAGCAGGCTCAAAACGGAAAAAGTCATATACTTCAAAGGTTACTAAGAAACTTCCCATTGTTGTTAATGTTACATGCATATTCATTAAACATTCTTAGATTGTTTTCCATGTGTTTATTGGGTACATAGAAATTTACTATATTCTGTGGAGCCTCTGCCTTTAGAGACAACAGTACAGCAGAGGGAAGTCAGGTAACCTTAGATACTAGGGCAATCTGACTGTTGACTCTTTAGGGCTGATTTGGTCCTGAAAATACCACCTTTTTAGTTGGAGGAGGACTGTTCTTTAGTTAAGGATATATGAGTATGCTTCCTACAGTAACCTCCAGACGAGCTCTGAAGAATTGAGAAATGTAGGAGACACAATTCAAGACTGTTCTATGTACTATATGTGTAAATGCACACATGTCACTTAACCATGAGGTTGTTCTGAGGAATGCATCAATAGGCAATTTTGTCATTGTGCAAACATCATAGAGTGTACTTAACACAAACCTAGGTCGTACAGCATCCCACACATCTAGGCTTTGTATATGTGGTCTGTTACTAACCAAAACATTACTATGTGACATGATTGTAAAAAGATGTATTTTTACTTGTCATTCTGCTTCAAAGAATGCACTTTGGCTCTTTATTTATTCAGTTATTTTATTTCCTAATCACCTAGTCTATTCCAGACACTAGACTAGGTATACAGTGGTGAGCAACTCCATTCGTATCTTCACGTAAATTATAGTACAATAGAGAGTGGGGAGTAGCACACAGTAATCACATAAATAATAAATTATGAAATGGCTCTGAAGGAATTGAATGGGAGCAGGGGGACCTATTTTAGATAGGGTGGCCAGGACTTTCTGAAAACGTGTAGTTTATGCTGAGACCTAGAAGAAGAGAGTGGGAAGAGAAGCCATATATGGCAGAGGGAAAGGAATATAGCAGCAAAGCTCTAAGGCAGGGAGGAGTTTAGCATGTTCCTCTATTGAAAGAAGGTGTGGCTGAAGAATCATGACCAAGAGGGAGAGGCTAGCAAAGGCAGCCTTATAGGCCATAATGAGGAATTTGGGTTTCATTCCAAATCTTAACAGTACTTGAAGGTTTTAAACAGAGGAATGACATGCTCCTAGATTTATAAATTGAAAGTCTAGGTTTCTTCATGTGATAATTCAGAAATATAATTGAAAGAACTCTGAGATTGTGAAATTATTCACCTTTTAGAAACTAAAAGCAAGAAAAATGGATCCTTGAAGACCAAAGATTAGTACAGGTTTCACTATAATTGGTCTGTCACATGATTGAATACCTGGATAAATTACTTCTATTTAAAGTCTGGTATTTAGTGGCTGGATATACTTAGGAAACTCTAAAAACAAGTACTAAGAGTTTATTAGACTATCAGCATTTTATTTTGGCAGTGTATAAAATCTTACCCGACTGGCATACAGGCAGAATTGCATGAATGCAGCATTATTTCCTGTGTACCTAATGAAAAACATGTAATGCCTTGGATGGGCTAAAGTTTGCAAATGACAACAAAGAATTAGAATTTTCCTTGTCAGACTATATCTTCTATTACAATTTTTTTTAAAACTGAATTTCTTTTAGCATTTTGGACTTCATTTAAACACCCACTTGAATTGATTTTACTTAATTTATGATTGCCTGCTGAGCTTCCACGTAATGTGTTGTGCAACTCTAAATTATCTAAACTACCTAATGTTGCCTAGGCATTTAAGAGTGTGGACATGTGGCTTTTAAATGCCGTTATTTTATTGCCTGTTACAAAGACCAGAAGTAATGAGGCTCCACCTGGGTGGACTTAAAATTTAAAGCAGAGAAGGGGTAAAAACACACTTAGTTTAGTAATGTTTATTTTAAATTAAGGGATCATTTCCTTTGCTTTCCTTCAATATTACAATTTCATGATCACTTAATAGCTTTTTGGCTGGGCACAGTGGCTTATACTTGTAATCCCAACATTTTGAGTGGCTGAGGCAAGTGGATCGCTTGAGCCTAGGAGTTCAAGACCATCCTGGGCAACATAGTAAGACCTCATCTCTGCAAATAAACAAAATTAGCCGGGCGTGGTTGCTCTTGGCTGTAGTACAGCTACCTAGGAGGCTGAGGTAGAAGGATCACATGAGCCCAAGAGGTCCAGGCGACCTCTTGGGTAGCCTTTATGCCACTGCCCCTCCAGCCTGGGAAACAGAGTGAGACCCTGTCTCAAAAGGCAAAAAACAAAGAAAGAAAGAATGGCTTTTTATTTTTAATATTAACGAAGTAACCTAGCATAATGGTTCTCAAACTACATGCCTTACAATTACATGGAAGGCTTGTAAAGACAAGTTTACATTGTTTGACAAGCTTGCCACATTTAATAGTTATACTATATTTATTAGCAGAACAAAAAGTGTTTCACATTTACTGTTATCATTCTTGATCTTAAGTGGAAACACTGCACATTTGTATGATTAAATCCCTGTTTTCTGTTCATGTAAAAAGTTAAAATACCGCATTTCAACCTGACATTTTAGGCTTGGTTGGTAGTTTCAGTTAAGTGAAATAGAAACATTGTTGAGTCCCGTTCCCAGAATTTCTCAGAAGGTCAGAAGGTCTAGGGTGGGATCTAGGAATCAAATTTTCAGGTAAGGCTGATCCTGCTGATTAGGAACTACATTTAGAGAACCACTCACCTACCTGGCATAAGTTCATTGTTCTCTTTGGCTTCCCAAATGCTTCATATATATATATGTATATATATATGTGTGTGTGTATATATATATATATATGCTTCATATATATATGTATACACATACATATATATATACATACATATATATACATATATATGTATGTATATATATATATACACACACACACATAATTTATGATGATTTATGATGATTTTTTTTTCTTTTTCTTTTTCTTTTCTTTTTTTTTTTTTTTTGAGACAGGGTCCGGCTGGAGAGCAGTGCAATCTCAGCTCACTGCAACCTCTGCCCCCTGGGCTCAAGCGATCCTACCACCTCAGCCTTCCCAGTAGTTGGGACCACAGGTGTGCACCACCACACGCAGCTTTTGTTTTGTTTTGTTTTGTTTAGTAGAGATAGGCACTTATCATCTTGCCCACACTGGTCTCAAACTTCTGAGCTTGAGAAATCCGCCAGCCTCAACCTCCCAGAGTCCTGGGATTACAGGTGTGAGCCATTGAGCCAGCCAGTTTTTCTTTATGTCTATTTCTTAAAGGTGAATAGTCTGCCTTTGCATGGAAAACTAGTGGCTCACAAACTTTTTTTTACTATATTCCGGTTGGATAGAGAGAAAGGCCCCAAATCTGTTGCTTCTACCTCATCTAATTTCAGTTTTCTAAGGAAAAGGCTCAGTAATCATAATGAAAAGTCACACTATAGCAGATTTGAGGGAGATTATATATCTCTCTCTTTAGCAGTAAGGGTATGGATTATTCATATTTGAGTCATAACAGATACTGGAGAATTATAGGTCAAAAATATTTTGTATACAAATTATTTACTATATACAATAGGACTAACAAGAGCCTCAAAACAAACTAAACTCATGTTGATAAACCACCAGTAATTTTAGTTAAAAAAACAAAGCAAAAATCAAACAGACAACCAATTTAAGACCACACATAAAATAGAGTCCTTCTCCAGAACTACAGGAATTTTCAGTAATCTGAAGAACTTTACAAGGTTACCAAATAGAGCTTGGCAGCCAGATTTCTTCATTGAATACTGAATGTTGTGACTCATTAATAAAACTTTATTATGCCCTAATTCTATTCTGTATATCCCAAATATATGCCAAATTGTTATAAACTCATTTGTAAGGTTACTCATAAAGATCCTTTACAAGAATTACAAATTTCAGAGAGTTCATTATTATCTATGAGAACTGCAGATCGAGGACTGTTATTTGAAAATTACTGCATGAAGCAGTTGCTACATTTTAACAATTGTACTATAAGGAGAACAAAAAATGTTTCACTTTTATTATTGTCATTTTTGATCTTCACTTGAAACACTCCACGTTTGTGTTATTAAATCCCTGTTTTCCCTCATGTAAAAAGTAAAAATCACCACATTTTAAACTGACATTTTGGGCTTGATTGGTAGTTTCAGTTAAGTAAAATAGCAAGAGTTTAATTATATATTCTGTCACACAGCTAGATGATGTTTTCTATTTTTTGTTTGTTTGTTTGTTTTTTCAAGACAGAGTCTCACTCTGTTGCCCAGGCTGGAGTGAGTGACACAATCCTGCTCACTGCAACCTCCACCTCCCAGGTTCAAGCAGTTCTCCTGCTCAGCCTTCCAAGTAGCTGGGATTACAGGCACCCACCACCATACCCAGCTAATGTATTTTTAGTAGAGACAGGGTTTCACCATGTTAGGCTGATCTTGAACCCCTGACCTCAGAACATCTGCCTGCCTCAGCCTCCCAAAGTGCTAGGACTATAGGCTTGAGCCACCACACCCAGCCCCAGCAATTTTTGTATTTTTAGTAGAGAGACGGGGTTTTGCCATGATGGCCAGGCTGATCTTGAACTCCTGACCTCAGGTGATCCACCTGCCTCAGCCTCCCAAAGTGCTGGGATTACAGGCATGAGCCACCGCGCCAGGCCTGTGTTTTCTGTTTGAAAGTTGCATTTTAAAAAATTGATTATCTGAAGAAGGCTCAGTTTGGTCATTTCTGGAAGACCAGAAGTAACTTGACTAAATCAGTTTTGCCTTACCCTTTTTTTTTTTTTTTTTTTTTTTTTTTTAAAAAAATAAAAAAAATTACCCCAAGCATGAATTCAATTGCCTTGAAAACGCAAAAAGGCAACAACCGCCTCCAGGGTAAAAGGTATAAACATCCAACACCAACAAG
>CAUYLG010079029.1:0-10402 GCA_963573385.1 Cacajao melanocephalus | reverse complement strand
AGCCTTAGATGCCCAAGTCAGGCTGCAATATCTAGCCACATTCATGAAAACCTTGTGTGAATCTATCTATCTATCATCTATCATCTATCTATCTATCTAATCTATCTACCTACATACCTACCTACCTACCTATCTGCACAGTTTAGCTTATTGTTTAATTTGCTTCTGGGAGTAAAAGATAATTTTTCTTTTCTTGGAGAGATTACCAAAAACAAAACACAGATCTTTCTTTCTGATCTGGAGGAGGATTATTAGGCATGGGTTGAGTTCCTGGAAAAGCATCTTCTTATTTGCAGCTTCTAACACTTCTGAGTGACCCTTAGGAGATACAAAGGGAATTTACAGTTATACCTAAAAATAGAGATTCAAAGAGGGCATTGGTAGTTACTTATAAGCATTTTAAAAAGGAAATATGCTAATTCTTGAGCAACAATGAAGAGATCATTAGTGTTCTAGGGTACATCATAAGAGACACTATGGGCGCTCTCCAATCTCTTAAGTGTGGGTGAGGTTGGCTCCACCTCAGGTCTGTGTGTGGGCACTGAATCATCAAACCCGATCACCTTGTCATAGTGTCGTATTTAGGTGATTCAGGCTGAATCTGAGCCAATCAGTGATTGGCATTCTCAGTTTGATTTGATGGTTAAGAAAGTAAGGGTTTTTACCTTTTGTTTTTCCTGTTTTCGTATAAGAACATATAATCTCAAAAAAGTCTAGGAGCTTCGCTAGTATGAGGAATGGCAGCTGGAGAACCAAGCCAACATATGCAAGATCACAGAGTCAAGAAAATTGCAACCTTGATCAAACTCTACCTGAAGTTTGTTGTCTTTGTACTTTGAAATTTCATGAACAAATAATTCGCTTTACTAATCAAGACAGTTCCTTGCATTTGAAAGCTTCATAATATATACTGTTTGTATATGCACATTTTATAGTTTTGTGTAGTTGTTACTTAACAAATTAGATCCATTTTTATAAATGTGTACAAATTAGCCTTGCTATGTCCTGACATTTTTCATGTTACGCATTGTTTTGTTCCTTGGTGTATATATTCTTCAGCCCCTAACAATTATAATGGCAAAATATTATCATTTTTTGTTTGATAAAGTATAAGGCAATCTTTGGCTATTCTGTCCATTAATTTTCATGATCATCTGGTTAATGCTGTAAAATTTGGGATTGCAGCTCACAGTCAAGCACCTAATCCATTGTTATTTATTCATTAGCGATTTCAAATTCCAAGGCCACTTCAAATGGCATTTCATCTCCAAGGTCTTCTCTACTACTGGACAAATCAAATCGTGATTCTCGAACTCACCTCCCAGGTGGTAAACTCTTTAAGAACAAGGGGGCTATAAGTGTTTATCTTTATATGCCCAGGAGTTTTTGAGCACACAGTAAGAACTCTATAAATGTTCTCCTTTCTCCTTGCCTGCTTTGTATTCTGTGACAATATAAGATGTTGCACATAGCCAGAACTCTAGAACCCTACTTAAATAGGACAACAGAGATGACGCTTACCCAAGGAGCGTCCCAGCTCCCTGAAAAGCCACTCCATTAGAGACACACTTGGTAATGTCCAACACACCCTTGATGACTCAGCTGGGGTGATTTTGCTCCTGGGGACATTTGTGAATGTCTGGAGACATTTGATTGTCACAACTGGGAGAAAAGGTGCCACCGGCATCTATTGGGTAGAGATCCAGGATGCTGCTAAACATCCTCTACAGTACACAGGACAGTTACAGGCAACAAATACAGAGACTTATCTGTCTCTTTCATTGCTTTATCCCTAGTGGCAAGTCCAGGTCTTGAGGTAACTCTTTCCTGTTTATGTCTAACCACCATCAGTTTCCTACTGTTGGCCATCTTGGCAGGAGTGCTCTGCCCTTCTATTTTTGCAACTTGGATGAATTAATTGAAATCACTCTCCCCTCCCGCTTGATGTTGAAGTAGGTAGTGTAGTTGTTTCTTTCTTTCTTTTCTTTTCTTTTTTTTTTTTGACATAAGATTGACCTGGGACTGATGTAAGAATGGCATCATGAGGTCCAGGCTGTATGAAGCTGCTCCCTTACAGGCACATTGGGAAGGAGACAACAGAACAGAGTTTCTGGCCTTTGGGAGTTTAATTTCATGGGAGCCCAGTGCATCTGGATTGTTTTCCAGCAAAAACAATATAGATATCCTGTGTGTGCATTTTGTGTGTTTATGTCTCTGCATTTAAATATCTGATCATTTGTTTAAGGAGCAGGGAGATGAAACGAACATATGAAAAGTTTCTCTTTTCTTTTCCTCTTTGGTGTTTTGTTTTTGTTTCACTATGGCACAGAACACCAGCTTGGCCAACCAAACTCTCGCTCCATGGAATGCAAATTCTGACCCTACAACTCAAAGGTGGAAATGGGCTGGAGTGGATCAACTTCACAATTCGATCACAGAGAGACTGTCTTTTGATTCTGCCCCCTTGATCCTCACAGACATACTAGGTCCTCCCCTTTTGGTGAACTACACCATGCTCCTCCCAATAAATTCCTTGTTTTTACTCAAGTTTGTCAAAGATAATATCTATCACTTGTAATCAAAGATGCCACTGTTTGATAGATGGTGCTCAGTACATACTTTGAATCAAAGAATGCATTTATACCAACCCAAATGGAATGGCATCTTAGCATGTTTGAGTAAATGAAGCTCAAACTATTGGTGCATTGCTTGGGATTAAGTAGAGGGTAGGTATTATTATTTAGATGTTCATAGACAAAAGAGCAGAACACAAAGGAATGTTAGTAAGAACATCCTGTTTCTGGAAACCAAATATTTCCTTCCAAGCCAGAGTCCCCTCTATCCAGATGTATATTTTTCCATAGAGTCAGTCTATATGTGTGGATTGGCCTTAAAAATGCTTTCTGGAAACATATCATCCCCCAATGACTTGACTGTACCTGTCTCGAGTGCGGATGCAGTGCTTGTAGTCTATTGTGTCAATAATCTGCATATTTAAGAGTCCCCACATGCTCATTGAGACGATAGATAGAGCTGGTACAGTCTACTGGGTCAGAAATCTGCTTTAAATCGTCTATATACACAGTCGGTTGAGTAAATAACAGCATTTTCAAAATGTCTCTAAATATATAATAACATGATAAATCGCATCAGCTCCTAAAGATGCAGCCTTGCTACCGCTGATCAGGAAAATGATGTGCACTTTAACAAGCCACTTACAAATGATCTCATCTTTTTCCAGTCGTGGAAGCATTATCTTTTTTGTCTATATTTTTCATATGTAGAGGAAAGTAACTCAGACACACACATACCACACACACATACACACACACTCACACACACAGAGAGAGAAAAAGAGAGAGGTATATATGTATGGTCAATATCATCTTGCACAAATAAACTGGGCTTAAACCAGTTGTGCAATTGTAGGGAGTAAAAAACAAGAGAACAATATTCTCCTCTCTTTGGTTTGAAGGTTTCTAGAATCACTCAGTTGTGTGTGATTTAGACAGCTAAGCTGAGCTCCAAACACACAAAAACTGTTCTGTTTAAGTAAATTAGAGGCATTGATTTTGAGACCTCCATCTGACCTCATTCTGCTGTGAAGACAATTTATTCTATACCACTTCATAAGAACCCTGTTTGTGTATAAAAGGCTTCTATATGTACATTATCCTAATAGCTACCACTTAGTAAGTGTCTTACATGAGTTGTTTTAGTTGAGTCTCACAACACTCCAATGGTGGAGGTGATATTATCAGTTCCATTTTTGAAGATGAGGAATCTTAGGCTTCCAGAAGATAAACAACTTCCTAAAGTCACTGATGTGGTCTGGCTCTATGTCCCCACACGAATCTCATCTTGAATTGTAATCTGAACTGTAATCCCCACATATTGGGGGTGGAACCTTGTGAAATAAAGTGATTAGATTATGGGGCAGTTCCCCCATGCTGTTCTCATGATACTTAGTGAATTCTCATGAGATTTGTTGGGTTTTATAAGGGGCTTTTTTCCACTTCATACTGTACTTCTCTCTCTTGCTGACATGTGAAGAAGAGCGTGTTTGCTTCTCTTTTGCCTTCCTCCATGATTGTAAGTTTCCTGAGGCTTCTCCAGTAATGCATAACTGTGAGTCAATTAAACCTCTTACCTTTATGAATTACCCAGTCTTGGTCAGTTCTTTATAGCAGTGTGAGAATGAACTAATACAGCCATGTGGCAAGAAACTGGTTGACTCTAGCTTTGAAGTGAGCTCATTAGATCCCAGACCCAGTGCCCTTTCATGGCTGTGTACTAGCATACTCATGGCATGTCAATTTTCCATGATGCCCTGCTATTAGCAGTGTATATAGTGGAGGCGTGCATGTTTCTGCTATAATGCAATGTGTGTTCCTAGACAAACCTTGCATTTTGCACAGCTTTGCAGTTAAACTTATAGTGCTTATGGGAAAAATAAGGTTAGGACAGACCACTTAGAAAGTAAGCAACTTAGCATCCAGAGAATAAGCAAACAATAACACACATAACAAAAATATTGGTTGGGTTAGAAATGCTCATTCAATTCATAATAAATAAAAGAATGCCACAGTAAATAAAAGACTTTACCTTTGTAAATAAAGAAATGATGGTAGTTGGGTAGAAAGGAGTTTAAAGAGGCAGTGAAATTGTGAAGTCAAATTTTTAAAAAATCAGGGAGAGGTGACAGTCAGGCTTCTGAGGCAGATTTACATGGTCAACCTGAGCTAAGAGGACTGACTTTTATAAATTGACTGTTTTCTTTGCTGCATTTGGCTTTGTTGGTGAACTTTGCATTTGACTGCTGTTACTCAGTGGTGCTAAGCAATAATGTGTTGGAAAAGATTACATGTGCATCAATGTGACATTCTCATTATATTCATACCATTAACCGATTTACCAATCAGGAATGAGCTAATCTGCTTTATAGGAAGGTGAACTACAACGGAACAGACTTTATTTTATCTTTCATCCTTAAAGACCTTTCATGTTCAACTAACTTAGTTGCTAAAATCCTGGGCACCTCACCAATACAATCTTAACTTTGAATTAATTACTCAGGCAAACCAACTTAAAATAAGATTGTAAAACCTAAGTAGCTTCCAGGTGACAGAATTTGCATCTCTCTCTCATTACTGGGGAGATACAAAGAGAGAACCTCCATTTTTGTTTCTTCAAGTACCTACTGTGTGCCTGGTACAGTATTCAATATGCATTTTATCTTGGAAATACTCCTGTGATGTAGGTATTTTTACCTTTATGTGATGGATTTGAGGCTAGTAGAAGAGATGCAAGTGGGTTTCTGGTAGACATGGCAGAGGCAGGATATGAACTCAAGTCCTGGTTAGGGGTGGTGGCTCACACCTGTAATCCCAGCATTTTGGGAGGCTGAGGTGGATGGAACACTTGAGGTCAAAAGTTTGAGACCAGCCTGGCCAACATAGTGAAATCCCATCTCTACTAAAAATTAAAAAAAAAAATCGCTGGGTGTGGTGGCCTATGACTTTAATCCCAGTTACTTGGGAGGGTGAGGTGGGAGGATCGCTTGAACCCAGGAGGCAGAGGTTGCAGTGAGCCAAGATCATGACACTGCACTTCAGCTGGGATGACAGAGTGAGACTTCGTCTCAAAAAATAAAAATAAAAATAAAAAATACACACACACACACCACCCCCCCCCAAAAAAAAAACCAAGCCCAGAGACCCAAAACTCAAGCATCTTCCACCTCAACTTTCTGCAATGAGACACTAAGAGGTGAAGTGTGGTTCTAGGAAACTGAAAGTGAAAAATGGTCTCCACTGGGCCCCTCTCATGCCACCTTGACTCCTCCATGAATTGATCCCATCCTTGTGACTTACTGTCAATTCTTAACAGTCTTAGCAGTCAGAATGAAAGATACATCAGATCATGTCACTTCCCTGCTCAAAACCTCCCAAGGGAAATTCTTCCCAACTCAAAGAAAAAGCCAATGTTCTCACCATGACCCTCAGATTTCTATGTATGTTAGCTCTCCCCTTGGTCTCCAACCCTTTCTTCTATTTCCCTCTTCCTGGATTTTCTGCTCTAGCCATATTGACCTCTTTGCTATTTCCCATAAGCCGAGAACGTTCCCATCTTAGGCCTTTGCACTGGCTGTTGCTGTGTACTTTTCCTAACTTCCTCAAATCTTTGCATCAATATCATTTCCTGATGACACTTTACTCCAGGTACCCTATTTAAAGTTGCAACTAGTCTCCCCACGCTTTCAGGACTCCTAGTTCCCTTTTTCTGTTCTATTTTTCTTTTGCCTTTATACTTACTAACTTGTAACTTACTATAGAATTGACTTCTTCATTACGTCTATTGTTAACTGTGGTCTTTCTTTGCTAGTTTGTAAGCTCTGTAAGAACCGAGGTCTTTGTCTCTTTGGCTCGATGCTATATGTAGGCATCTGTGCATGGTGCATGCTAAGTTCTCAAAAAAGTATTTGTTGAATGACTCAATGAAAATTTCAAGAACCCTTGGCATTTTCAGCTCCAAAAGGAGAGCAAAACTTAGCCACTCACCAGAATTTTTCTGGGTTGGCTATGGGTTTGCACCCACTTCTATTTTCCAATAAAACATAGGCCCCAGGGACTAGTCTTGCTTCCTAGACTTGCAGCATTTGCTCAGTATGATAGCTTTTCTCAAAACCAATCTGGTTCTATATCTAGAAGTGAATTTAGGAGCAGAAACATGGAAATACTTGCAGTAAAGGCAGAGATGCCTCTTAATCAGAAAAATCAATGGGTCCATGATTTCAGCTGCGTTGAGTCCACAACACATGCAGGGCCTGGGCTATAAATGATACAACACCACAGTTATTGAATATGCTTCCTAAAGTTACTTAAGCCAGGCATTTAATAAGTTTCTAATTGCTTGGAAGAAAATACAAAACACGTTACTTTATTGCATCCTTCCATATATCTGGTCCTATGATACTGCAATTTTTGGTTCCAGCATATAGGGAGTCTGATATATACTCTTCTTTTTTTGTTAGTATTGAAACTATTTAATAATGTCTGGATTTACACTATGGAGTCTCTGAGTTCCTCCTCCTCCTCCCTCTGGGCAGCAAGAACTGAGTCTGCCCATTTAAACAAGCAGATAATTGATTGTTTGAGATGAGGAAAATCCCAGCTCTATCACTTACTAGCTGTGTGTTCTTAGGCGAGTTACTTCTACTCTCCAAGTCTCAGTTTCCTCATCCGTAAAGCAAGGATAATTATAGTACTAAATCTGTATGGCCACTAAGGACATTTATGATAAAATGCTACAGTTCTCTTTTTTCTTTTAATTCTTTTTCTGCCTCCTACTCAACTTCCCAGTCTTAGCATAAAGGTCTCACCCTTAGAAGATCTTTCCTGGTCCCCGACTAGATAGAATCTCTTCTTACATAGTCTCATGGGATTTTTTTCTGATTGCTCCAGTCAAAATTGCAATTAAACAATTATATGTGTACTTGTTAAATTCTTGACTCTGACATTTAGACTCCATGAGGTCAGGGACTTTGTGTCCTATGCACTGCGGTATCTTCTGCATTTTCTCAGAGCCTGCATCATAGCATACACTTTACACATAACATTTCATTGATTTCAAGATTTTCGTTTTATATTTTAAAATCTCAGGAATTAGGGTGAATCTTACAATCAATAGTATCTTAAAATGGCTACCAAGGGGCAGTTGGAAACTATTTTAGGACTGCCTTAACCAATTTATTTTGCTTATCTTTTTCTTTTTATATAAACACAAGAGTGTTACATTATAAAGATATCTTTTTTAAAAATAAGTCTGAAAGAGTCTTTCAGTAGGTATAAAATAGAAATTCTAAGTGATAGCAGGAGAGAAGTGTGTCATGGTTTAATTATAAGCATTTTTCTTAGTGGTACAAACTATAAGTAGTGGAGCTCAACTGAATGGCCTCTTAGCTTAGGAAAAATACAGTAATTGTTGAATGGATGAAAAAGGTAAAAGTGCTTCTCACAGTGCTTGGCACACAGAAAGTGCTCACTGCAATAGGCCATACAAAACAATAATAATTTTCTTTTTTTCTGGGGGCGGGGATCTCACCCTGTTGCCCAGGCTGGAGTGCAGGGGTACCATAATAGCTCACTGTAGCCTCAAACCCCTGGGCTCAAACCATCCTTACATCATTGTGTACCATGATGATTATGATTATGAAGAGGACTGGCTAATTCAATATTTAACACAACACTGACATTATTACTCAATGATTTGGGCTTCCTTGCAACAATGCAGTAATGGCTAATAGAGGAATGTTTTAGTTGAGTAAAATCAGCCATGATTGGAAATGTGATCCCTGTTGTAATTATTATTCTGTCTCTCTCCCAGTGGTAAACTCCTTGGAGCTCAGTCTTACCAGTCTGGGTTCTCCTGTTTCCTCAGAGCCTGGGTGATGGTAGGCTCAAGGAATGTTAGATGATTAAGCGAAAAAATAAATATATATTAATTAGATGAGGATCCAGAGAGGAAGACTGTAGACTGAGAATCCCAATGTCTCTTTGTTTTATAAGGAGACAGATATTGTTCAGTATCAGTATGAGCTCAAGAATTATTGTTTTGGCCAGGTGCAGCTCATGCCTGTAATACCAACACTTTGGGAGGATGAGGCAGGAGGATTGCTTGAGGTCAAGAATTTGAGACCAGCCTAGGCAGCAAAACAAGATCCCATCTCTACAAAAAATAAAACAAAAAAATACATTAGCCAGGTGTGGTAGCAAGTGTCCGTAGTTCCAGCTAGTTGGGAGGCTAAGATGGGAGGATGGCTTAAGGAGTTTGAGGCTGCAATGAACTACGATGGTGCTACTGCACTCCAGCCTGGGCAACAGAACAAGACCCTTCTCTAGAAAAAAATTATTGTTTTGTATGGCTTGTAGTACCAACTCTCAAGGCTTCACTACAAATGATTTAAAAACTCAGGAACATTCAATAGGACTTTCACATTGTAAGGCTTTTCATGTCTCAGTGACAAGTGAGCAACAAATAGTGTGTGAATATGTGTTCCTGTAGAGGTTGAGGAAAGATGCTATCAGTGAGTCTCCTTTCCTTGTGAATTGGGTGATTTCTTAAAGACAAAAAAAAAAAAAGAGACTTCTTCCAGGCACATAGTAAATGCTCAATAAATATGTGTATATGTGTTGAATGATTAAGGACAAGTGGCAAGATCATTGCTGAGACCACAACTATCCATTGATGACCTCTTTTCCCCTCCAGCAACTCTCTTGGACATCACCTTGTGTTTAAATCCTTTTCATGGCTTGGGTTCAGTGATTTCCAGGGCCAGCACCTGGTGTGGCCACCTCAATGCACTAATGTTGACTTTGTAGATCACCTAAGAAAAATAGCTCTTCAATATTCCAATTCATCTATTGCCAGTTGAAGTCAAATCACTTTACAGTAGATTCTTTCTGAAGGGGTGCATGGATTGATTTACAAGTGCAGCTAGTTAGAAAGACATTCAATGATTTGTATATGCAAGATGTCAAGAATGCCCTATATTCTCTCTCCCATCACAATATGAATGATATCCTCTCAACTGTTTATTCTGTTTGTTTTAGTCAAACATAAATAGACTGCAGACATGTCTGGGGCTGAAGGCACTTGCAGAAAATAAGCTTCTTCAACTCCAGATACACTGACAGTGGAGACAAAGTGAAGTTGCTGCTTCTTTGGCAAATACCCTCCTTCCCTCAAGAAAGCAAAGCAGACAGAAAGTTCAGCCTCTCCACGCTTGAAGGAGACATGCAGTTGAGGACTTTTAAAACCTCTTTCTACTGTGAATCCCTATGGCTAGTTTAATTTTAATCTTCAGGGCTGTTTTTAGAAACTTGACAATATTTTTTCTTTTCTTTTATTGATTTGATTCTTTTTTTCTTTAGCCAACATCGGTTTCTCTCTTCCTTCAGCTGCTTACAGAAGATGGGGCACCGTGACTCCATTCTCTCGGCTTCCCTGTACATGTAGGCGTGACACTCGTGTTCTCTGTGCCACAGAGAAGAGGGAGTGTCCTTCTAGTTGATGTCTGTGTCCCACATAGACACAGCCACCACCCAGTGTCTGCTTTGCTGATGTGAGTGGATATTTAAAGGAAAGTAGAAAGAGAGAGAGAGGGAAAAGAAGAAGAAATAAAACCAGGTCCCTCAAATAATAAATTACATAATATACTTCAGGGGACATATCCAATCATAATTCTGAGCTTTCTTTTATTTTTATTTTTATTTTTGAAAGAAAGAAAAAGAGAGGAAAGAAAGTGAGAGTGAAAGAAAGAAAAAAAAGAATGTAAGAGAGAAAGAAAGAGGAAGAGAAAGAGGGAGAGAGAACGGGATTCTTGTTCTATTGCCCAGGCTAG